>RCUC01132918.1:0-48696 GCA_003697995.1 Taxidea taxus jeffersonii
TCCCCAAAAAAGCCCCTCCCTATCCCAGTCACCCCCTATACCTTTTATTTTCTTCATAGCACTTTGTATGGTCTGAAATGATTTTACTCTTTGTTTACTGTCTTATTGTTTATCATGCATGTAAGCTGGTTTTTGAGCAATGCCTGGCATAAAAAAACAAAACAAAAACAAAACCTTAACAGATACCTATTGAGTGAATCAAGGAAATCAGGATCAAGAAACAAAAGGAACAATGAAGGGTAAAATGAATTCGTAGTTTGTGATATAGTCTACTTACATTTTTTTTAAGATTTTATTTATTTGGCTGGGGCTCCTGGGTGGCTCAGCCAGTTGGGCATCTGCCTTTGGCTCTGGTCATGGTCTCGGGGTCCTGGGATGGAGCCCGGCGTCTGGCTCCCTGCTCAGCGGGGAGCCTTCTTCTCCCTCTGCCCCTTACCACACTCATTCTCTCTCTCTCTCAAACAAATAAAATCTTTTTTTTTAAAGATTTTATTTATTTATTTGACAGACAGAGATCACACAAGTAGGCAGAGAGGGGAGGGGAGAAGCAGGCTCCCTGCCAAGCAGAGAGCCCGATGCGGGACTCGATCCCAGGACCCAGGGATCATGACCCACTGAGCCACCAGGCATCCCCCCCCCTTTTTTTTTTTTAAGATTTTGTTTATTTGAGAGAGACTGTGTGAGCTAGGGGAGGAGCAGAGGGGGAGGGAGAGGAACAAGCAGAATCTGCACTGAGTGCAGAGCCCATTGGGAGGGCCCCCCCCCCCCACTGAGATCCTGCCCTGAGCTGAAACCAAGATTCAGTTGCTTAACTGACTGAGCCCCCAGATGCCCCAGAGAGAGTCTATTTTTTTTTTTAAGATTTAATTTATTTATTTGACAGACAGAGATCACAAGCAGGCAGAGAGGCAGGCAGAGACAGAGGAGGAAGCAGGCTCCCCACTGAACAGAGAGCCTGATGCGGTGCCGACTGCAGGACCCCAGGACCATAACCCGAGCTGAAGGCAGAGGCCCCAACCCACTGAGCCACCCAGGTGCCCCGAGAGAGTCTATTTTATATTGAAAAGTCATTGAAGTTGGGAGACCCAAGATAGGTCAACTGTCTTCCCACTGGCTTAGGCGTTTGTACCTTATATAAAGTCTAGACTTGCCTGACACAGCCTGAACTGGCAAGTTTCCCAGATTTCTCTGGGTCTCTTGCTTCCTGGTCATTGTGATTTTAAGATAGGCACATATACTCCTCCCTATCTCCAGAGGCAATCTGTGGCTGGGTCTAGTGTTTCCTCAGTGCAGGCTGAGAGATAGGCAACTGCTGGCTTCTCTTAACAGACTATTTCTAGCCTTAAACTAGTTTGTTTAAACCCTTTTTAAAAAAGTTTTATTTATTTAAGTAATCTCTACACGCAATGTGGGGCTCGAACTCATGACCCTGAGATCAAGAAATGCATGCTGTTCCCACCAAACAGCAGGCCCTCTTAGCCTTAAAGTAGTTTTTTTTTTTTAAAAGATTTTATTTATTTATCTTAGAGAGAGAGAGAACAGGGGAGGAGCAGAGGGAGAGGGAGATAATCTCCAGCACACTTCATGATGAGCATGGAGCCCGATCCCAGGACCCTGAGATCATGACCTGAGCCAAAACCAAAAGCTGGCAGCTCAAGCAAATGAGCCACCAGGCACCCCCTTAAACTACTTTAAAATAATCTCCCACTTGTTGTCTGAGCACATGCAGACTTACTACTGAAAATTAATGGCTCCTAGTGACTTTTCAAGAACTTCTGGTGATGTCTCCAGCCTGCTGACTGACAACTTCCCTATGCCACGTATCTGTTAACGAACATGGACGTTTATCTGGTCTATCCTAGGCTGCCTTAGTCAATGCTAAAGTTTCACAGCAGCCTCAGGACCACTTTAAGGCAGTAATGGTGAGGGGCAGGGAGTGTTGGCAGAGATGCCAACATACCTTCATTCCCAGAGATGGAGACCTGCTGTCAGCCATAGTGAGGGTTTGTACCCTCAAAATATACTTGGTCTCAGGGGTTCCTTATGCAGGCTCTGAGTCCCCACCTAACTCCTTTTTTTTTTTTTTTTAAGATTTATTTATTTTAGGGGTGCCTGGGTGGTTCAGTCAGTTAAGCGTCTGCCTTTGGCTCAGGTCATGATCCAGCCTAGCCTCTGGCTCCCTTCTGAGCGAGGGATCTGCTTTTCCCTCTCTCTCAGCCCCTCTTCCCCACTTGTGTTCTCCGTCTCTATCTTAAATAAGTAAATAAAATCTTTTTTTTTTCAAGCTTTTGTTTATTTATTTGACAAACAGAGATCACAAGTAGGCAGAAAGGCAGGCAGAGAGAGAGAGGAGGAAGCAGGCTCCCCGCTGAGCAGAGAGCTTGATGCGGGGCTCGATCCCAGGACCCTGGGATCATGACCTGAGCCGAAGGCAGAGGCTTTAAGCCACTGAGCCACCCAGGCGCCCCAGTAAATAAAATCTTAAAGAAAAAAAACATGATTGACCTTAGCCTGTCAGAGTGTGCAAGTGGGGAGGGGCAGAAGGAGAGACTCTTCAAGCAGACTCCAGTCTGACCACCAACCTGAGGTGGGGCTTGATCTTACAACCCATGGGATCATTCATGACCTGAGATGAAATCAATGAGACTGACACTTAACCTACTGAGCCACCTAGCACCCCGACCCCCTCCCGGGACTTCTTAGACTCTAGTTATGTCTGATCTTCACTGCCCATTTGTGGGTCAGCATAGAAATTGCATTTTTGAACATGGATCACCAGTTGGGATCCTATGCCCCTAGCTGTCCTCATTCCTCAAAATGCTGTATTGATAGAGGGGAGTAAAACTGCACCAGGGCAATGGGAAACTCCACAGATACTAGTACCAGACTGGCCAAGTTTACTCTGGGCAGGTCTTTTAACCCTGCTATGCTGAACTTGTTACCATCTCTGTGCCGTTCCTTAGTTGAATTAGAGTCCAACCCAGGCCTGAGACAGAGCTCAAATGACAACGGATGTGAAGACCTTTGAGAAGGTATCATCTCTCCTAAGGACAGGGAGGGGACAGGGGTGTGAGGTCAAACAACCAATCCCGGCCTAACGTGCAGGTCAGCAGAAACAGTTCCCAAAGACACAGACTTAACCTGACACCTAAAGACCTGTTTTGTTATTTTCTTCTCCTCCTTTAAACACGGCGTTAAGTTCTGGTCTACAATCAGGACTGCGGCACAAAAGGCTTCCCAATTTAGTAATAATATTGGCTACAACTTTTGAGTTGTATATTGTGGGCCAGGCACTTTCCCTTATTATTTTTTCTGATCCTCACAACCATATTTCACATTAGAGCTCCTCCTTTTCTTCATGGGACGAGAAGAATGAGGCTCAGAGAGTTAAACGACTTGCCTAGTCTGCAGGGGAGCAAAGATTATAACCAGGTCTCTTCTTATCCCGGAACCTTTGCTCCTAACCATTTTTCAAGATTACCTTCTTTCCTGGGTAAGAAAGATTCTGAGGCAGGTAGAAAGCAGCAGGAAGAGATGCAAGAAGAGGCTCTTAGATTTCGGAATACTCTGATCGTGTATAGTTCACCTCTACACACAAAGTTTTTTGTTTTTTCCCCCCAGTCACTGAACAGGCGACATACTCTACCAGCCATCTTGGTTGTGGCAATCCCAATTCCTCTTTATTTTTCTGTGACGACAACCAAGGGAATGAGGCAAAGCCATCCGGCCCAGGCTTTTTAAGGAGCTCCAGCAATCCGCCCCCCACCCCCGCCCCGGCAAAGAGCCTCCGGGGCCCAGGGCGTGGGCCGCTTCAAGCGCAGCCTCTCCAGGGCTCCGCTCCCGACTCGCGGGTCTGCGCCGGCCGGGGAGGGGCTCGGGCCGGCCCCGGTGGGCCCCGCCCCCTCATTTAAATACGCGGCGCCGGCGGGTGCGTCGAGCTCGCCGCGGACCCAAGATGGCGGCGTGTGGACGTGTCCGGAGGATGTTCCGCTTGTCGGCGGCGCTGCAGCTGCTGCTGCTCGCGGCGGCCGGGGCCCAAAAAGTCCCCGGCCAGGGCGGCCACAGCCAGGGCCAGGGCCCCGGGGCCAACTTTCCGTCCTTTGTAGGGCAGACTGGAGGCGGCGGGCCGGCGGGTCAGCCGCTGCTCCAGCTGCCTCAGTCATCTCAGCTCCAGCACCAGCAGCAGCAGCCGCAGCAACCGCCTCAGCCGCCGCAGCCGCCTTTCCCGGCGGGTGGGCCTCCGGCCCGGCGGGGCGGAGCGGGGCCCGGCGGGGCTGGCGGGGGCTGGAAGCTGGCAGAGGAAGAGTCCTGCAGGGAGGACGTGACCCGTGTGTGCCCCAAGCACACCTGGAGCAACAACCTGGCGGTGCTCGAGTGCCTGCAGGACGTGAGGGAGGTGAGGAGGCGGGACGGGGCCGGGAGGGCCAGGCCTGGTGCGGGCCCGAGGGTGTTGCCGGCCTTGGAAGCCGCTGACGCCGGTCCGCTGCTTCTCTCTCTCTTCCTCTGTACTGCGCTCGCTCCTTCCCTCCCCGTCTCTAACTAGCTCCCCAGCGCATTCCGAGAAGAGGACCCCACCCCCCACCCCTCCTTCCCTCCCTGGTGCTGGGGTCTGGAATTCAGACCCTGGCTCCTGGCCGCTGTCTGCGAAGGCCCAGAGCGTGTTTATGTTTGCTCCGGTCTTTTGTGTGATGCTCTAAGCACAGTGGCTCCTCGCCGAAGACCTGCTTAGAATTTGGCTATTTGTTTCGACTTGGACAGTTCGTAGCAGCCCTTTTAAACATGAAAAAAATGGTTGGTGCACTTAAGCTGTTAAGAAATGATCTGTTTGTTGGCAGTAGGTAACGTTTGTTTAGGCAACTCAGGTTCTTTTCTGATGTGTATTGTAGTCAATACCGAATTCACTGTCTCTACTCCATTCTTTTGTAATTTAGCAAATTCCTATTATCAAATACGGCGCTGAAACTGATAGAAGTCTTCCCCCCCCCTTCATTTATTTTGATCAATTCGTAGTGAATCTCAAGCTATTACTCCAAGTAAATTAGAGTCCCAAAGCTTGAAAAGTTGGGACAGCATTCGAAGCTGTAATACCTATACAGTATTTGTGATTGGGTTGTGGGATCTTGCCTTTCTGACGTCTGAATATGATTTTAGTAGTACCTTTTAATGAAATCTAGATTTGATATTCTATAATGTGAGTCAGTTAACTGACATGTCTTCTCTAGATTTAATGCTGCGGATTTATTTGACAATTCTTAAAGTTTGGGAGCAACTCTGGTAGGGTTGTGAGATTTTTTTGTTTGTTTGTTTATTTAAGGTTAGGTGTATAGAATTAGACCTAAAGGTTAACAAATAGAATGAAACTGCTGTTTGATACAGTTTTGTTTGGGAAATTGTATCATCAGAATTACCTAAGATGTTCATGACCATGGGGAAGATCACTGGTTTGTAGAAAATTGCTAGTCTTGGCAGTATTTTCCCCATCCACTCCCCCTCCCATCCACTGTGATACCTGCTCTAGTATTCTATACAGAGAAATTCACAAGGGGAAAAGACATACATAATGTGAAGACAGAAAGGAAATTTCCTGAGCCAACAGAAATGTGGGACCGCAGATGACTTCTCATCTACAATTTGAAGACTAGGATGATTCATTGTTACTCTTTATTCTTCAGCTACTTCTCTAGTAGATAACAGCTGAGATTCTTAACTGTCAGGCTTTTTGGAATTTTCTATTTGGTCTTTGAGGATATATAATTGTTGTTCCCTCAGAATAAGACCCTAGTATTGGTGATCAAAACACTGTTAGTGGTTTGTGGCAGAAGTAGGATGTTATTAGGCAAAGTGGCAAAAAGTGGCCCATGCTCAAGAGTACATGTCTCTTTCTTTGTGTGCTTAGGAACATTTGGAAACCTACATTTACAGAAGCAGGCTTCCTTTGTCATGCAGTGGAAGTGTGTAGCAGCATATGCAATCCATAAATAACAGATTTGATCACTTTTGGAGTCTGTTTAACTTTGTGGGTACTGTCTTGGATTACTTAGTGCAAGGAAACTGGCTTGAAAATGGAGTCCCTGCTCCACATTTGATTGTAAGATTCTCAGCAAGGATACTGTTTCAGTAACTACATTTTTTCTCCTTTATGGAGATGAGTGTTTAAATTCTAAGAGCATAGTTACTAGGTCCTGTATTTCCTTTGTAACTTTCCAGAGTACCTAATTCAGTACTGAGACAATAAATATTGCCAACAGATTAAGGATAAATAATACTAATGAAGTCAGTTTTATACTCCACAGGAAGAAAACATGTCATGTAAATTGGAGGTGGGGGTATTTTGGGGACCAGGGCTTTCCAAATTTACAGTTTAGTTATTTTTCCTCTAATTTTATATATATAAAAATTGAAAAAAGAGTACCATGAACGACTGTGTATATTCTTTGGGAGGTGGAGCTATTTTCTTTTCTTTCTTTTTTTTTTTTAAATTTGTAAGTAGGCGCCATAACCAATGGGGCTTGAACTCACAACCCTGAGATCAAGAGTTGCATGCTTTAGGGACTAAGCCTACCAAGCTTCTGAAGGTGGAGCTATTTTTAAACTTTTTTTTTTTTTTTAAGATTTTATTTATTCATTTGACAGACAGAGATCACAAGTAGCAGAGAGGCAGGTAGAGAGAGTGGGGGAAGCAGGCTCCCTGCTGAGCAGAGAGCCCGATGTGGGACTCGATCCCAGGACCCTGAAATCATGACCCGAGCTGAAGGCAGAGGCTCCAACCCACTGAGCCATCCAGGCGCCCCTAAACTTTTTTTTCTTTAAAGACAGCAAAAGAACATTTAAATCCACTTAGTTTGAGAATTAGTTAAATCTGATTTATGTGTTTGAAAGAACATACCTGAATTAAAGAAAGAAACTGCCTAGGCACATTTGAAGTGAAATTATGGAACATGTTTTGCATTTGCTTTTTGGTGAGTAGTACTCTTTGATAGGAAATTTGATATACTCTGCTTCTGTATCCCTTTGGGTTTTCTATATTTTTTTGTTTCCTTCTTTATCCCTTTGGATACTAATTTGGAGAAAACTGTTCTTTGTGTACTTGCTATTAGAATTATGGAGAGGCAAAGCATGTGAGTGTTTAAATGGTAGTAAACCTTTTTATTCTGAAACAACATGGGGGTTTATAGTGTTAAGTCTTTTTTTCTTTAAAGGTTATTTTTTGTTGTTGTTTTATTTTAAAGATTTTGTTTATTAGACAGAGAGAGCACGAGAAGAGTGAGAAGCAGGCAATGGGAGAGGGAGAAGCAGGTTCCCCACTGAGCAGAGAGCCCCATGCAGGGCTCGATCACAGGACCCTGGGATCACAATCTAAGCCGAAGGCAGATGCTCAGGCAACTGAGCCACCCAGGCGCCCTGTGTTAGGTTAAGTCTTGAGCTCAAATATTTTAAGATTGCCTCTCCTGTAGTGCTCAAAGTTATGTAGTAGTTTTTAGGTATTTATGGCTAGTAGTTTAAAGGTATTTATGGCTACCTTTAAGTAATACAGCTGATAATTTCAGTTTGTATAATGTATCATATCATAAGCCAACAAATTAAAAATCTGTGTGTAATTACAGTAAACCTGCATATGGACTATAGTTCACAGCTTTCCCTCAGTCACTTTGGGTGCTATTTTGAAGGTTATGTGTCATGAGAGGGATTTTTTTTTTTTTGAACCCTTCCAGATGAGTCATGCTTTTTAAAAGGTCAAGTATACCCAGTGGGTCCACTGTTAAATAGTAGATGTAAGTAGTAATGATGGGATGTGTGTGTTACATGTGTTATGTACATACATGTGTACATGTGTGTTATATGTTACATGTGTTATGTACATACACGTGTACGTGTGTGTTAGGCTACATACATGTATACACATACAGAACTAGTAGTAGTGCTAGTCATAAAAAATACATCAAGAATGTATAAAGGGCTGGGCGCCTGGGTGGCTCAGTCGGTTAAGCGGCTCAGGTCATGATCCCAGGGTCCTGGGATGGAGCCCTTTCTAGGGGTCCCTGCTCACCAGGGAGCCTGCTTCTCCCTCTGCCTGCTGCTCCCCCTGCTCATGCTCTCTCTCTGTCTCTCACTGTCAAATAAATAAAATCTTTAAAAATAAATAAAAAGAATCCATAAAGGGGAAAAAGGAAAAATATACCCTGGGCTGTTGTAGCAGGTGGAGGAATAATAATACCAAAGAAAGGGAAGGTATTGCTATGTAGTTAGTAGTTAACATATTAAGAGATAAGACATGCCTTTTTTTTTTTTTTTTTAAGATTTCCTTATTTATTGACAGAGACAGGGAGAGAGGGAACACAAGCAGGGGGAGTGGAAGAGAGAGAAGCAGGCTTCCCACCAAGCAGGGAGCCTGATGCAGGGCTCGATCCCAGGACCCTGAGATCGTGACCTGAGCTGAAGGCAGAGGCTTAATGACAGCCACGCAGGTGCTCCAAGATAAAACATGCTTTATGTTGAGAGTAATTTTAAAATACTTATATATTTTTTACTGAAATGACTGGTATTATCATGTGTTTAGAAGTTTGGATGGAGGGGCGCCTGGGTGGCTCAGTGGGTTAAAGCCTCTGCCTTCGGCTCGGGTCATGATCCCAGGGTCCTGGGATCGAGCCCCACACCGGGCTCTCTGCTCAGAGCCTGCTTCCTCCTCTCTCTCTGCCTGCCTCTCTGCCCATTTGTGCTGTCTGTTAAATAAATAAATAAAATCTCTAAAAAAAAAAAAGTTTGGATGGAGGCATTGGTTTCTTGGGAGGAGTTTATTAGTGATGTACAGTTTTTCTTAGGGCTTTTAAAAAAAATTTTTTTTTAAAGATTTCATTTATTTATTAGTTAGAGAGAGAGTGAGCACAGGCAGACAGAGAGGCAGTCAGAGGCAGAGGGAGGAGCAGGCTCCCTGCCGAGCAAGGAGCCCGATGTGGGACTCGATCCCAGGACACTGGGATCATGACCTGAGCCACCCAGGCATCCCTCTTAGGGCTTTTTAAAAAATCTGCTTCTGTGGGATGCCTGGGTGGCTCAGTTGGTTAAGTGGCTGCCTTCGGCTCAGGTTATGATCCCAGCGTCCTGGGATCCAGTCCCACATCGGGCTCCTTGCTCGGCGGGGAGCCTGCTTCTCCTTCTGCCTCTGCCTGCCACTCTGTCTGCCTGTGCTCGCTCCTGCGCTCTCTGTCTGACAAATAAATAAATAAAATCTTTTAAAAAAATCTGTTTTTGTTAGATTTTATTTTTTTTAACATATTTACTTAAGATTTTATTTATTTGAGAGAGAGACAGAGATAGCAAGAGAGAGCAAGAGTGGGAAAGAGAGGGAGAAGCAGGCTCCTCATTGAGCAGGGAGCCCCATGCGGAGGCTTGATCCCAAGACCCCAGGATCATGACCTGAGCCAAAGGCAGATGATTAATGACTGAGCCAGACAGGTGCCCCTGTTCGTGTTAGGTTTTAAAACAAAAAACTTTCTAATGTGGAAAATTTCAGGTATGCACAGAAGTTGAATAATATGGTGATTCTCTCTGTATGTATCACCCAGCTTCAACTGTCTCTATGTTTTTTTGTTCATTTGGCATAGGACTTGGGAGACTGGCATATTTTAAAGCAAGTCCCAGGCACATGTCATTTCACTTGCTTTCTTTTTTTTTTTCCATCTGACTTACTAACTATGTGTATCATTTGATAAGGACTTCCATGTGTATCTTTGATAAGGACTTAAAAAAATAAAACAATGTAGATATTTAAGATGTACTATTTTATGTATCAAACAAGAATTAACATTTTTAAACATTATAAACTATAAACCCACTTTTTTAAAAAAAGATTTTATTTATTTATTTGTCAGAGAGAGTGAGCACAGGCAGACAGAGTGGCAGGCAGAGGCAGAGGGAGAAGCAGGCTCCCTGCTGAGCAAGGAGCCCGATGTGGGACTCGATTCCAGGACGCAGGGATCATGACCTGAGCCGAAGGCAGATGCTCAACCATCTGAACCACCCAGGCATCCCCCCCCCTTTTTTTTTTTTTTTTAGATTTTATTCCTTTATTTGACAGAGAGACAGCAAGAGAGGGAACACAAGCAAGAGAAGCAAGCTTCCCACTGAGCAGGTAGCCCGATGTGGGGCTCGATCCCAGGTTCCTGGGATCATGACCTGAGCTGAAGGCAGATGCCCAACAACTGAGCCACCCAGGTGTCCTATAAACTCACTTTCAAACTCACAGATGGACATTTTTATTACTCTATTCTTTAAAAAAACTTTTTTATTTTTGAAGATTTTTATTTTTCAGTGATTTCTAGACCAAACTTGGGGGCTGGAACTTAACAACCCTGAGATCAAGAGTCTCACACTTTGTCAACTGAGCTAGCCAGGTGCTTCTGCTCTCTTCTTAACCTTTAATTCAACAGTATCCTAAGATCATGTTTGGCACTCTCTATTATATCTCATTTAATTAAAAAAAAAGATTTTATTTATTTATTTGACAGACAGAGATCACAAGTAGGCAGACAGGCAGGCAGAGAGTCGTGGGGAGCAGGCTCCCTGCCAAGCAGAGAGCCCAATGCCAGGCTTGATCCCAGGACCCTGAGACCATGACCTGAGCCGAAGGCAGAGGCTAATCCCCTGAGCCACCCAAGTGCCTCAGGGAGGGAGAGTCTTAAGCTGACTTCGCTCTGAGAACAGAGCCTGGACATGGGGCTCGATCTCATGACCTGACTGAGCCGAAACCAAGAGTTGGATGCTTACCCCACTGCACCACCCAGGCACCCAGTAAGATCCCTGTTATTTAACCTGTATAACTTTCCTGTATTCTATGTATATGTTGTGTAGTTTTTAGGATTTATAGGTATAGCATCTCCTGATTCCTTATTCATTCCTGGGAGGGAATAGTGATGTGAATAATGCAAATGGCAATTAATCCAGACATTGTTTGGCTTTAGGATATGTTATGATTGTTTTGTTTGAGCCCATGTGGAATTTCCTCCAATGCTAACTCTCAGTGGTTGGAAGCAACCTAACCACAAAATCAAGGCATTATTGATCCCTTATTATGAAAGAACACTAGTGCTTTAAGAACACCACTGCTGGGACGCCTGGGTGGCTCAGTTGGTTAAGCAGCTGCCTTCTGCTCAGGTGAGGATCCCAGTGTCCTGGGATCGAGTCCCACATCGGGCTCCTTGCTCAGCAGGGAGCCTGCTTCTCCCTCTGCCTCTGCCTGCCACTCTGTCTGCCTGTGCTCGCTCTCTCTTTCTCTAACAAATGAATAAATAAAATCTTTAAAAAAAAAAAAAAAGAACACCACTGCTTACAGTTGCTTTGATAAATGAGATTGTGATCAAGAAACAGTTATGACATGAGAATTTAATCTGTTGGTGCCATACAGACAGTAAATTGTTTAGGGCAATGAAAAGAGGACAAAATTAGGATTTAGATTTGAGTGGAATCCAGCTCTGCTACTCTTAGCTTAAAAGTTTTTTCTCCCTTGGAGCTCAGTGGGTTAAGCCTCTGCCTTTGGCTCAGGTCATGATCTCAGGGTTCTGGGATGGAGCCCTGCTTCAGGCTCTCTGCTCAGCAGGGAGCCTGCTTGCCCCTCACTCTCTGCCTGCCTCTCTGCCTACTTGTGATCCCTCTCTCTCTGTCAAATAAATGAAATCTTTAAAAAAAAAATTTTTTTTAAGATTTTATTTATTTATTTCAGAGAGAGAGTGAGAGAGCATGAGAGGGGAGAAGGTCAGAGGGAAAAGCAGACTCCCCGTGGAGCTGGGAGCCCGATGCGGGACTCGATCCCGGGATTCCCAGATCATGACCTGAGCTGAAGGCAGTTGCTTAACCAATTGAGCCACCCAGGCGCCCTAAATAAAATCTTAAAAAAAAACAGTTTTTTCTCCCTTAAGTTGTGACTGTTGAACCATGTCATAAGTGAAGATATACATGAATTCTTGAGTTTGATGTGCTACTTATATTTTTCTAATATACGTTAAACAAAATATATGGCCATTAAAGTATATAATACTAACACCATCTGAAATTATCTTTCTTACCTTCTGTGGTACCTGCTTTGGAAGATACAAGACTGGATTATCTCTTTAGATCCTTCTAGCTCTGATACTTTGTGATTCTGTAATATATAGAATACAGTTATGTAAAAGAGAATGAAAAATTAAAAGCACAGGTGAAAAGGGGAGATACTTTAAGGAATTTAGGGGGTTGTACTGACTAAAATAGAGTTTGAGAATTTTTTCAGAGTCCAGATTATAAAGGGTCTTAGATGTACCACTGGCTCATTCTTCAAGTAAAGCCCAGAAATGGGCGTGCCTGGGTGGCTCAGTGGGTTAAGCCTCTGCCTTAGGCTCAGGTCTTGATCTCAAGGGTTCAAGCCCTGCATCAGGCTCTCTGCTCAGCAGGGGGCCTACTTCCCCCTCTCTTTCTGCCTGCCTCCCTGCCTGCTTGTGATCTCTCTATCTCTGTCAAATAAATAAAATCTTAAAAAAAGAAAAAAAGCCCAGAAATGGGATATGTTTTTATTCCAACCTGAGATAAAAGTATCCTTGCAGGTAATTGGGAGTTACCTGTAAAATTCCACCGTCCATGATGAGAAATACTTCTCTAAGAAGTCTCTTAATAGAGTGCTTAATAGTGCATAGTTGTTTAATAACTCATTGTTCCTTGGAAGAAAATAAAAATACTTGAACAATCCAAAAGATGAAATGGTACATTTCTCTTCTGTACACTTCTCCTAATGTGTTCAAAACCAGTTTAGTTAGCAACAATCCAAAAACAAAACAAAACACCTTCACCTGTTTATATAAGATACTTATATATTTGAAAAATAAGCAATTAAAATGGCTTGAAGGGGGGTGGGTGGCTCAGTGGGTTAAAGCCTCTGCCTTCGGCTCGGGTCATGATCCCGGGGTCCTGGGATCGAGCCCCGCATCGGGTTCTCTGCTCAGTGGGGAGCCTGTTTCCTCCTCTCTCTGCCTGCCTCTCTGCTTACTTGTGATCTCTCTCTGTCAAATAAATAAATAAAATCTTTAAAAGAAAATGGCTTATAGGATGTCATGCAAATTAATTTTTCTTCCTTCAGCAAACATTTATTGAATACGTATCATATGTAAGACACTGTGCTTAGTGTTAGAGGATATAAATACATGATAATAGAATTTATTGAAGGCTTTCTGTGTGCCCCGTGCTAAGGGACCAGATGTTTTCCAGGCATTCTATCTCATTTAATCCTATCAGAGATGCATCATTATTATTATTATTTAATGAGGAGACTGCCTTAGGGCCAGTAAGTGGTGGAATTAAGATTTGAAAGCAAGTCTGTCCAGCTATGAAATAGCTCATTCCTCTTCCATCCATGTGGTATAGCCCAGTGTGGTAGTCACCAGTTCAATGTAGCTTTTGAGCATTTGAAGCATGAATGGGGTTGTGCTGTAAGTGTAAAAGACACACTTGATTTTAAAGGCTTAGTACAAAAAAATATATATAAGATACCGCATTAATTTTTTTGTATTGATTACATGTTTAAATGGCAATATTTTGGATATATTGGGCTAAATGCATTATTAAAATCAATTTTACTTATTTTTTAATATGACTATTAGAAAACATAAATAATAGATGTGGTTTACATTTGATTACTTTTTTTTTCTTTTAAGATTTTATTTATTTATTTGACAGAGAGAGAGAGAGACGGTGAGAGAGGGAACACAAGCAGGGGGAGAGGGGTGGGAAAGGGAGAAGCAGGCTTCCTGCAGAGCAGGGAGCCTCATGTGGGACTTGATCCCAGGACCCTGGGATCATGACCTGAGCTGAAGGCAGATGCTTAACTGAGCCACCCAGGCGCCCCCATTTGATTTCTAATGGACAGAACTGATCTGGAAGAAGAAAAGATATCTTTACTAAAAATTATTACTATAGGTCGCCTGAGTGGCTCAGTTGGTTAAGGGGCTGCCTTCGGCTTGGGTCCTGGTCCCGGGGTCCTGGGATCGAGCCCCGAGTTGGATTCCCTGCTTGGTGGGGAGCCTACCTATCCCTCTCCTGCTCCCCCTGCTTGTGTGCGTGTTCTCTTTGTCAAGTAATAAATAAAATCTTAAAAAAAAAATAAAAAAATTAATATAAGTTATAAAATAGTAAGTACTATAAAAGAAGGATAAATTAAATGCTAGGGCATATACTAGAGGGAGTGGTTGGGAGTATCAGAAAAAGGCTTGTCAGGGGTGCCTGGGTGGCTCAGTCGGGTAAAGCCTCTGCCTTCGGCTCAGGTCATGATCCCAGAGTCTTGGGATCGAGCCTCGCATCCGGCTCTCTTACTCAGAGCCAGCTTCCTCCTCTTGCCTCTCTGCCTACTTGTGATCTCTCTCTCTCTCTCTCTTTCAAATAAATAAATAAATCTTAAAAAAAAAAAAAAAGAAAAAGGCTTGTCAGTACTTTTCATTCTTCTTAAAGTGTTGATTGTTAATATCATGAGATTTTTTTTTTAAGATTTTATTTTTCAGTTATCTCTGTACCCAATGTGGGGCTTGAATCTACCACCCCGAGATCAAGAGTTGCATGCTCTACTGACTGAGCTAGCCAGGTGCCCCCATATCATGAAATTCTTAATTTAACTACCTTAAAATGCTTCCTAATCTGGCACCATCCCCATGCCTAATTTATGAGTTGTAAGGGGCGCTCCTTCAACTTGAGAAGAGCAGTACTCATAAAACTGGAAGTCAGTAAGTGGTTCATCTTTATTTGGTTGAATTATAGAAATTGGAAACTTACGAAGGAATCTCAAGTGATGGCCCTCAGAACTGTGCCAGTGCTAACTCTTGTATCTGCATTAAAATAGAGTGTGGAGGAACAAGAAGTGTGGACTGGAATCTAAAAACAATGAATTAAGAGAACCAGACATCTACTTTCATTTAGCTTTAACAACTTTACTGAAATTAGAAAATTATGTTAGATTGAATGCATAGTATTTATAGTACCTTCTAATGAAGACGTGAATAACATGTGTAACTCTTTGTAGGGGGAGGAGTCATAGTGAAAGTGAGTTCACTATGTTAGTGAACTAAAGTTAGTGAATTCACTAACTTGAATTTCTGGATCTGTACACTTGTAAAATAGAACAAACTCTTAAATTGTTTCTGTGTTCCTTAAAAATAACAAATGTGAAATATATTTAGAATGATAAGTAAGATAAACAGTGAATTGAAATTATGTGGGGGAAAAATTAACCAGGAGAATGTGCATACAAGCTATAAATCAATTCAGATGCAAAGTAACAACAACAAAGAAGGAAAGAAAAAAAAATAATGTTTAAAAAAAGATACAAAAGGTATCTAGGAAGGTTTCTTTTGTAACTTAAGTTTAAACTAGAAAGAGCCTGGGACGCCTGTGTGGCTCAGTTGGTTAGGCAGCTGCCTTCCGCTCAGGTCATGGTCCCAGCGTCCTGGGATCGAGTCCCACATCGGGTTCCTTGCTCAGCGGGGAGCCTGCTTCTCCTTCTGCCTCTGCCTGCCACTCTCTCTGCCTGTGCTCACTCTCTCTGTCAAATAAATAAATAAATAAATCTTTAAAAAAAAACAAAACAAAACTAGAAAGAGCCTGAAAGTCAACAGAATTTCCGAAGTTCCTGCACTGTCCAAATCAGCTGTGTAATGTGATAAACAACTGAAGTGGACAGAAACTTCAAGGAGGGAGAAGGGGATGTAATGGAGGGTTTTAATCCTGAGCATATCTGCCTTCTGTTAATTAGTACCATCTACTGAGCACACCTATTTAATGTAAGCAATAAAAATCAGAATCACAGTCTTGGATTCAAATCCCAGATC
Source organism: Taxidea taxus jeffersonii (assembly GCA_003697995.1). Lineage (NCBI taxonomy): Eukaryota > Metazoa > Chordata > Mammalia > Carnivora > Mustelidae > Taxidea > Taxidea taxus. The sequence continues at coordinate 15,837 of RCUC01132918.1, forward strand.
ATTTGTCACTTACTGTGACCTTGGACAAATTAATCTCTTCAACCTTCAATTATCTATAAAACAGATAATTTTCTATAAAACAGATATGAAACCCACTCCTATAGGGTTATGGTGAGAATAAAAGAATTTTAAATATGGGGCGCCTGGGTGGCTCAGTGGGTTAAAGCCACTGCCTTCGGCTCGGGTCATGATCCCAGGGTCGTGGGATCGAGCCCCATATCGGGCTCTCTGAGCCTGCTTCCTCCTCTCTCTCTCTGCCTCTCTGCCTACTTGTGATCTCTCTCTGTCAAATAAATAAATAAAATCTTAAAAAAAATTTTTTTAAAATATGTAGACCATGCATCAAATTGCATTTGCCCATAAACGATCCTTCCCTTCCCTTTCTCTTTGTTGTTTCAGAGGAAATGATTCAAGATAAGGTTTTGTGTTCACTGTGTTAAGTGAATGTAATGTGGTACACCTTTTATATAATACTTCCTAGGTAGGCTCCTTAATGAAAACTTCAGTTGAACTTGCTTGAAGAGTAAGGTCAAGAACATTTATAGTCCTTATATGTTAATTTTTAAAAAAGAACATTTATTGTCTTTTTTAAGTTTTCTTTCAGGATTTCATTTATTTATTCTTTAATCTTTAAACCTAGTGTGGGGCTTGAACTCACAACCCCTGACATCAGTAGTCGGATGCTCTTCTGACTGAGCCAGCCAGGCACCCCGAGAACATTTATAGTCTTTACTGAATATTGAAAATGTATGCACTTTGAAATTATGGAGTCTCTGGGTAAAGGAATTCAGTGCTACCAAATGTTCTTTAGTTCTTTTAGCCTAAATGATGCCTAAATTTGGAATATACTGCCTATCAGACAAAGGAAAGTCCCATTCTTAAATAGAAGAGGAAAAGAATTAGTTCTTGTATTCTGAAGACAGCATTACTTAATGCAGATCCTCCCTCTGTAGAATGGAATGACTAAGAACATAGCTTTTTATTAGCTGAGAAAAAGAAGGCATCGATTCTTTTTGCCTTTTATAAAACCAGATAAATATAAAAATCACTGGAATTTTCCTAAAGATTGGCACCTTTTCATAGACAGAGGAATATATCAGGACTTTGATATTGCTAAGGTTGGAACGTTCTCTGGCCCATGAAACAATCTATATTAAAAAAATCAATACATAAATTAATCATACCTTAAGGATAGTGCAAAATATTTTCAGTATGCAAGCCTTCTTTTTGAGGTAATTATAATTGGCAACAGAGTTAGTTTTGAAGCAGTTAAAACTCCACAGTTTCAGGGATGCCTGGGTGGCTCAGTTGGTTAGGCGGCTGCCTTCGGCTCGGGTCCTAATCCCGGCTTCCTGGGATCGAGTCCCACATCAGGCTCCTTGCTCAGTGGGGAGCCTGCTTCTCCCTCTGCCTCTGCCTGTGCTCGCTCCCGCTCTCTCTCTAGCAAATAAATAAATAAAATCTCTAAAAAACAAAACAAAAAAAACTCCACAGTCTCAGACTGTTAGAACTGATTAGATTTATTAGGACCTCCCTGTTTGCCATGTTGTATAGATAAAAAGTTTTTGGTGTGGCTGGTTGTTGTTATTGTTTTATTATTATAAGAAGTTTCAAGATATTATACTATTGTATATTGATTTCCACCTTGAAAATGTGTCTAAAATAGGAGAAATTGAAACAGTGAAAACAGAAATCAGAAGAGATTAGTGTGGTTCCCTTCTTCTGGAGACAGATTTACGTTCTTTAGTGCCATGATCTCTGCCTCCTTCTCCAGCTCCTGCCAGCTCCTACAACATCCTCCTGTCCCATGTCCCCAGCCCTCCCCATATGTGGTGTAGTGTTATAGGCTTCCAGAGAGCACCACCTTACAGCTTGTGAATTTACAGAGTTGTTTTTTTTTTTCTTTTACAGAGTTTTTTATACAAATAGTATTTGTTGGTAAAGATTTTATTTTCAGTGATTCAGGAATTTTCTGCACCTGCATATTGTTCAGTATCTTTCCCTTTGCATGACCCAGTGGCCCTCTCCCACTGCAGCTCTTCTATAAGCATGGTTTTCTGGCTACATTGTTTTTATTAGATTGAACTGTAAGAGCGACCAGTATTTGGTCATATTTGACTTATAAAATGAGCAGTTTCATGTGGTTCAACCTAATAGTTCAGATTTTGAGTAAATGATATCTGCATTTGCAACAATTCCATTGTTTACTTTTTTGTATCATCTTGAAATCTACAGTTAAGAGTGAGGAGATAGGATGAACTTGTCATTTTAGTGGAGAGCTTCACCTTGGGAGCCTTCCTAAAATTTTTTTTCCCTGAGCTTTTTATTGGGTTTATCTGCCCCAATACTGGTCCCAATACCCAGGACCAAAAGAAGAGAATCAGTCTAGATTATTTTACACTTTTGCTCATCATTTGTAAAATATTTACTGAGCACTTACTGTATGGGTTAATTAATAAGATTGTTTGGCACAAAAAAGGTGACTTGAAAGTTTTGTTTCATATAAAATAATGTGTTCCAAAAAACTTCCTTAACTCTTACAGTAGTGGAAATGTGGAACCAGGTGCAAATATCAGAAAGGACCTTACCCAAATACACTTGTTTTTTTAAAAATGAGTATTGGCCTAACAGTCTTCTCCCAAAATATTTAATTAATCTGAGTCAAGTAAGTTGCTATCCAATATGTGATTTATGGAACCCTTTTTAATGTTATTTGTATCTCTTGATAAAGTATACAATAGAGTAGAAATTTTACAGATTTTACAAATTTTACAGATTTCACAGATTAAAAAGAAGGAATTAGATGGATTGTGATTTGCCCAAGTCACATAAATATTAAGAAAAAGAGCTTAGACTCCAGCCCAAATCTTTTTTTTTATAAATTTTTATTTTTATTTAAACATATAATGTAACCCCCCCACCTCCTCCCAACCCCCTCCCCCCCCTCAGTTTGTATTATGATATTAAGAGTCTCTTTTGGTTTGTCTCCCTCCTGATCCCATATTGTTTCATTTATTCTTTTCCTACCCCCTTAACCCCCAACCCCGTTGCATCTCCACTTCCTCATATCAGGGAGATCATGTGGTAGTTGTCTTTCTCCGATTGACTTATTTCGCTAAGCATAATACCCTCTAGTTCCATCCATGTCATCGCAAATGGTAAGATTTCATTTCTTTTGATGGCTGCATAGTATTCCATTGTGTATATATAACACATCTTCTTTTTTTTTTTAAAAAAGATTTATTTATTTATTTATTTGACAGACAAAGATCGCAAGTAGGCAGAGAAGCAGGCAGAGAGAGAGGAGGAAGCAGGCTCCCTGCCAAGCAGAGAGCCCAATGTGGGGCTCCATCCCAGGATGCTGAGATCATGACCTGAGCCGAAGGCAGAGACTTCAACCCACTGAGCCACCCAGGCGCTCCAGTATACCACATCTTCTTTATCCATTCATTTGTTGATGGACATCTAGGTTCTTTCCATAACTTGGCTATTGTGGACATGGCTGCTATAAACATTTGCAACCCAAATCTTTTTAAATGTAAAGCCTCTTTCTGTGTTACCACATTGCTTTTCTGATAACTTTACATTTGTATACATATACATATTTTTATTTTGTTTTTCTGTAACCTTTCCCATTTTTATTTAAATCTGTCAACAAACATTTGAACATATACTATGTGCCTGTTGTTTCTTCAGATAGTTTTTCTGTCCCTACTCTTCCTGAGCTCTAGTTTTACATAGGTTAAATTGCTTGCTATTGTCTCAAGTCTTGAAGGGATGTTCTTCATCCTCTCCTCCCCACTGACAGTTGTTTTCTTTCCCCACTCAGTTTCATTGTGGATAATTACTATTGCTGTGTCTTTAGGTTCATTGATCCTTTCTTCTGTGACTTTCAGTCTGCTATTAAAGCCATCTAGTGTATTTTTTTTTAAAAGATTTTTATTTATTTATTTGACAGAAATCACAAGTAGGCAGAGAGGCAGGCAGAGAGAGGGGGAAGCAGGCTCCCCGCTGAGCAGAGAGCCCAATGCGGGGCTCGATCCCAGGACCCTGGGATCATGACCCAAGCCGAAGGCAGAGGCTTTAACCCACTGAGCCACCCAGGCGCCCCAAGTGTATTTTTTTTTTTTTTATTTGGTTCTCATCTGCCATCAGTTGTCAGTTTCTTGGTCTTTTTTTAATGATTAATTTTTCTTCTTGTGGTCATATTTCTATTTCTTTGCATGTGTAGTAATTTTTTTTTTTTTAAGATTTATTTATCTTAGAGAAAGAAAGTGTGTGCTCGCATGAGTAGAGAGAGGAAGAGAAGCAGAGTCCCCACTGAGTGGGCCTCAAGCTCATGACCCCCTAGATCATAACCCCAGCCAAAACCAAGAGTCTGGTGCTTAACCAACTGAGCCACCCAGGGGCCTCTACATGTGTGGCAATTTTTTATTGGATATTGGCCACCATCCATTTTACATCTTTGAGTGCTAAATTTTGTTTAATTCCTTTAAAGAATGTTGGATTTTGTCTGGCACAGAGGTTGTATGCAGATCAGTTTGAGACTTTTGAGGCTTGCTTTTAAGTTTTGTTAGGGTAAGTCCAGAGCAACCCGTAGTCTGTGCCTAATTTTAATTCTGCTACTAAGAAGTGACTCTTCTGGGATTCTACCCAATGCCCCGAGTTATATGAGGTCTCTCCTTTCAGGCTGATGAGAATAAACTGCTCCCTGCCTTGTGTGAGCATCAGGAATTATTTGGTCTATTTGCTTTTGTGTTTCATTTGCCACCACACACGCATAGGATAAGATAACACTCAGGAGAATCCCTCTGCAGATATCCTGGGTTCTTTGTGTAGCTCTTTTTTCCAGAAAAAAGTTCTTGCAAGTTCTAGCTGCCTTGAATCCATTGAACTTTGGTTTCTCTCATCTACTCAGGGAGAATACTAGATTATGTTTGGGCTCCCCCATCCTGTGCTACAGTCTAGAAACCTCCTCCAGGGAGTAATTTGGGGTAATCCTAGGTTCACCTTGTTTCCCTTCTTTTAGGGATCATAAGCCTATGCTGCCTGTTGTCCAATTACTGAAAATTATTTAATATATTCTGTCTAGTTGTTAATTACTATGGGGGAAGTTCTTGTAATAATTAATTCTTCATAAGTAGTAGTAGGAGTCGCCATTGCTTGAATTTTAACTTCTGACATATCAAATGGGATTGAATAGGGAGAATTTGTTAGAAAAGGAGATCATGAATTATTTATTAAAATTGTAAATGCTTATATATTTTGACCCAATAGCCCCACTTCTGAAACTTTTTATATAACACTATGATCAATGTGTGGGAAGTATTTTATTTTATTATTTTTTTAAATATTTATTTATTTGACAGGCAGAGATCACAAACAGGCAGAGAGGCAAGCAGAGAAAGAGAGAAAGGGAAGCAGGCTCCCTGCTGAGCAGGGCTCTGTCCCAGGACTCTGGGATCAGGACCTGAGCCGAAGGCAGAGGCTTTAACCCACTGAGCCACCCAGGCGCCCCCTAGGAAGTATTTTATTGAAGGTTTTTTTTTTGTTTTTTTGGTAATAGCAAATAATTGGAAATAACCCAACACCCTTCAATAAGGGAGTGATCAAATGTATTATGATGTGTTATGTGCAATTCATACAATGAGCTATTGTATTGCTGTGGAAAGGAGGTGTTTACATCAGGTGTGAAAAGATCTCCAAGATCTCTTATTAAATTATTAAATTATTTGCTTGTATTTGCATTAGAATACTCTGGAAGGAGACAGAAGAAACTAGGCTAATGGAGGATAAAAATGGGTGGGAAATTTTCCACTATATTCTTTATTAAAAAATATTTTGAGCCAGTTATATGTTATCTATTTGACATTAAAAAAAATTAAGGTAACAAAATTAAGGTAACAAAACTACTTTAGCAAAAGAATGCCACAGGTATAATTTTATTATGTGTCAAGAGGTCAGCTTTTCCGCAACTGGGTTGAGCCAAGCCTTTCACTAACTTAGAAGATAAAGATTTCCTTTCAGTTCATGTATTATTTGGGGCAAAACTAACTCCCCATAGTAAACCCCAAAATATCAGTGGCTTAACACAAGAGAAGTTGTAAGAGACTATCAGCCCCTGGTGATCCAGAGACCCTGGTTCCTCCCATCTTGTGCTTTTGCTTCTCAGGGCTTCAGAGTCTTCTGCTTTCACACTGGAAAGTCAGAACCCCTGTCTGCCTGCCTGAATGTATGTTATGTATGTATTTATTATCCTTATTTCCCTCCCTCTTTTTCTTCCTTCCATATAATTCACATACCATAAAATTCACCTCTTTAAACCACCTTCCCTTGAAAGCCCTGGCCCTGAGGTGATTCACTGTCCTGCTCACATTCCACTGGTGAGAACTCTTCATGGGCAGCACCTAGCTACCTGGGGGACTGGGTAAGCACTCCCAGGGACAGTTTGGCCTTGTGAAAGCGTAGCACACAGTTGTAGCAGACAGCCAGCAAGCTCCATCGCAGTTGTCTGGACAAGTCAGGTCAGGTTCATGTGCCAGCCTTTGATTTGTCACATTAAGAAGTTAATGTTCTTAACCATTTTCTCTAGGAAGGTGATTGTTGTTGATAAACAATCAGGTTTTTCTTTCTGTGTAGAAGGGGAGATTCTTTCTCATGATCAGTTTTCTGTGTTACAGTCTCTTTGATTTAAAGTATGGAAACAGTCTCAGTAGTACATATTGATCTCAGTTCTAATTTTGTAATACTTGCTGAGGGTCAGTATCTTGTGTCCTGTTCCTTGTCATTAAGCTCCAAGCCCTAGGTTAATGAACAACAGTTTCCCTTCTTCCTCTCTTTCTTGGTGCCATGTGGGTTTGTTTTTTTTTTTAACTTTATTTGTTTTAGAGAGAGCATTGCAAGTGTGTGATTGGGGACAGGCAGAGGGTAAGGGAAAGAGAGAGGATCCTCGAGCAGATTCCCCACTGAGTGGGGAGCCTGACACAGGTCTTGATCCTTATGACCCGAAGATCATGACCTGAGCCGAAACCAAGAGTTGGCCGCATAACCAACTGAGCCACGCAGGCGCCGGGTGCCATGGCTTTTAATCCATCCTTCCTCCTTCCTTTTCCTGGCAGCCAGTGGATTCTCCTTTTCTTCTGCATTTGCCCCTGCCTGTAAAAGGACTTTGTTTATCCAGTTTATTGATGAAGGCTTTTTAAGTTCTGTTCTTTGCTGACAGCATATATATTGCTAGAACCTGAAGTTGTTGACTTTTGAGGTAACCCATTCTTTTATGTTGTTCAAAAGGGACAAGGAGAAAGAGTAACATTTATTGGGCAACTGCTGTGTGCTTGTGTACATGATCTTGTTGAAGCACTATTGTTTCTAAGAGAGCTATGTAGTTTTGGCCCCCATTTTATTATGAAAAGTTACAAACATACAGAAAAGTTTTAAAAAATTGTACGTTGAAAATAAATCATACATCGAACACTTACATACTCAATCACTGAAATTCTACCATTAACATTTTACTATCTTTATCAGTAAAGATGTTAGTTTTAAACACATAGGTTTTGGGGCTCCTGGGTGGCTCAGTGGGTTAAGTCTCTGCCTTCAGCTCAGGTCATAGTCTCAGGGTCCTGGGATCGAGCCCTGCATCGGGCTCTGTGCTTGGCAGGGAGCTTGCTTCCCCCTCTCTCTCTTCATGCCTCTCTGCCTGCTTGTGATCTCTCTTCAAATAAATAAAATCTTTTTAAAAAAATAAACACATAAGTATTGTGAAAAATTGTATTCCAGGTCAATTTTGTGCATAACTTTTATTGTGCTTATTAAAACAAAACATTCTCCTACTTCCAGAACTTAAAAAATCTTGTATCTTAGTAGAAAACAACTGCATTCTGTCCCTCCCCCCAACCTCCACCTTAAAACCGTATCTTTTCTGATGCCATCTGCCTCATTCTGCTCTGCTGAGCCAATATTCTTAGACTTTCCTTTTTTCCTCATTTTGTTTTGTTTTAAGATATATTTATTAGAGAGAAAGAGATAGGTAGGGGGAAGGGCAGAGGGAGAGAATCTTCAAGCAGACTCATCAATACAGGGGTTGATCCTGTGACCCATGAGATCACCACCTGAGCCAAAACCAAGAGCTGGTTGCTCAGCTGACCCAGCCCCCCAAACACCCCCTTTTCTCCTCAGTTTCTGAAGAATTTTTTTCACAGTTGCCTGTTTATGGATATGTCCTTTCCCTTATTGTAAGTGTCAGTTTATGTAACCTAAAAGGAATTCTAGATGCTTTAACGTATACCAAAGTTGGGAAATTGAGCTTTTTCCTGAATGGCAGACACTGCAGCAAGGCATGGCAAGCCATATTGGTAGACACTGGAACTTTTCTGTTATACATGCAAGTTTAAGAATGCCATATGATGGTGATTTGTAGATTGCAGTGAGATAATGATAGATTTATTCTTTAAGTTAATTAGAACATACCAACTAGGGGGCCTCCTGGGTGGCTCAGTCGGTTAAGTGTCTGCCTTCGGCTCAGGTTATGATCCCAGTGTTCAGGGATTGAGCCCCACATCGGGCTCTCTGCTTAGCAGGTTAGTCTGCTTCTCCCTCTTCCTCTCCCTCTGCCCCTGCTTGTGTACTCTCTCATTCACTGTCTCAAATGAATAAATAAAATCTTAAAAAAAAAACATAGCAAGTAGAATATAGCAAAAAATGAAGAATAATTCTTACTCTGAGCCAGTATCCTCCATCACTCAAAATAATTGTTTAATAATTTAGTTATAATAGTTTGTATCAGATGTTGTTGACCTTTTGAAGTGTTTAGTTTACTTTTTAAAAAGTTCCATTATTGGGACGCCTGGGTGGCTCAGTTGGTTAAGCGGCTGCCTTCGGCCCAGGTCATGATCCCAGTGTCCTGGGATCAAGTCCCACATAGGGCTCCTTGCTCCGCGGGGAGCCTGCTTCTCCCTCTGCCACTCTGTTTGCCTGTGCTCGCTCTCTCTCTCTCTCTAACAAATAAATAAATAAATAAATAAATAAATAAATAAAATCTTTAAACAACAACAACAACAAAATAAAAATAAAAAGTTCCATTATTTTGTTTCTCCATTGGATGATTGAGAGGTCAGTCTTTTGTGATTAAATTAATTCCATTGACATGCTAGAGTCTAGACATATGTTTATTCTTGCTGTACATTGCCTGTATTCTTGGATTCAGAAGTTGGCTGTTAGCTGGAGGTTTCTAAGTCAATTTAGTATGATTGGATATATGTTAAAATGCTGTTGGTGTTGGTAATGACTCCTTTTTGCCAGAAGGACATTTAAAATGTTGGGTCCTGGTTTATTTTTTCCTTATTACATGGTTAGGTTACAATCTAGAATACTTGTGAAATGATGTTGCTTGTTGAGGCAAACAGATTCATTTATATAATGTATAGTATTTATACTTTTGGAATATTGGAATATTGGAATACTGATATTCCCCCCAAAATAGTTTATTTCTTTCCTTGTAACACTTCAGAATTCATCAGATTTTCAACAGAGAAATGAATGCAGACTCAACTATGGAGAATGTTTGCTATCAGCACCGAAACACATCATTTAAGAAATAGTGTGTATAGGGCACCTGGGTGGCTCAGTGGGTTAAGCCGCTGCCTTCGGCTCGGGTCATGATCCCAGGGTCCTGGGATCGAGTCCCGCATCGGGCTCTCTGCTTTGCAGGGAGCCTGCTTCTCCCCTCCCCTCTCTGCCTGACTCTCTGCCTACTTGTGTAATCTCTGTCTGTCAAATAAATAAATAAAATCTTTAAAAAAAAAAAAAAAAAGAAATAGTGTGTATAGTTTTTGCAACAAAATTTGGTCACTTTGCACGTATTCAAAGTGGTGATGCCCATTATTTAGTATTTATTTGTATTTGTGTTTTAAATTCTTCCAGCGGCAAACTGAATAATTGCTGAACAAACACTTGAAGTTAGTCATTGAAATGGATTCTTAATAGCCAATTTGGGATGTCTTGCAACCTAATCTGTAAAGTGTTGTTCAGGCTGATATGCCTGTTCTGCTAGGATGCTTTATTTATTAATGAAGTCAGGGAAAGTATTTATTTTAAAAATGTGACCATCATATAGATATTTTTTAAAACTTTGAGTCAGGAAACTGTAGGTGCTAAATTATTTTATGCTGGTCAGTTTGGTGAGCTTCAGGTCTATAAAAATGAGCAATTGTAAGGAGTAAAGGTTAAGGGCGGTGTTATAGATCTGAAAGCATTTGTTGAACTAGGAAGCTTTCTGTGGGATATAAAGAATTCTACTACTGATCAGGATGTTCTGTGGAAGTTGGCAGATTATTTTGTGTCAATTTAACATTACATGGAAGAATTATAGCTCTTTCATTCAAGGTTTAGAATGGTTTATGACCAAATATTTTTATATTTTTATTTTTTTAAAGATTTTATTTATTTATTTGACAGAGACACAGTGAGAGAGGGAACACAAACAGGGGGAGTGGAAGAGGGAGAAGCAGTCTTCCCACAGAGCACAGAGCCTGACTCGGGGCTCCATCCCAGGATCCTGGGATCATGACCTGAGCCGAAGGCAGATGCTTAATGACTGAGCCACCCAGGTGCCCTATGAACAAGTATTTAAAAATTATTTTTAGATTATTTAAGGGAAGTATTCCCATTAATGTATGATCAGTTAATTTGATATTTGTGTGTAAACTTAGATTTGATTTAATACTTTGGATGAAACTCTATAGGCTGCTTTTTATGTCAGTGGTAAGAACTTAGTGATTGGGGCCTCTTGCTGCTTGAGGGCCTAGACCTCTGTATGTATTTGCTTTGAGCTTTTATCCGAGGTTATTATATTAAGTACCATTTTTAAAGCACATTCTTTGTTTATGCTACTATATCATTTTTTTTTAAGATTTTATTTATTTATTTGACAGAGATCACAAGTAGGCAGAGAGGCAGGTAGAGCGAGAGGGGGAAGCTGACTCCTCGCTGAGCAGAGAGCCTGCTGAGGGGCTCAATCCCAGGACCCTGGGATCATGACCTGAGCCGAAGGCAGAGGCTTTAGCCCACTGAGCCACCCAGGCGCCCCTCAATCTTTTTTTTTTTTTTTTTAAGATTTTATTTATTTATTTGACAGAGAGATCCCAAGTAGGCAGTTTCAGTTTTGGGCCAATTACCTAATGTCTCTGGATTTAATAAAACACAGAATAGTTGGATTCCTTGCTTAGTTCTTATAGAAAAACCAAATTGGACTTCTTATTAAAAATTAGTGGTAAAATTCCCACTGTCTATTTTGAATTTAGATATGGCGTGAGGACAGGTTTATTTTGTAAAGTTCAAGCGTTGTGCCTGTTAAAGTGCTTTTTGTTTTGTTTAGTTTAGTTTAGTAGTGTTTAATCATGAACTGAGGTCCAGTTCATTCTCCAAAAGCACTAAATTTAGCAAAACTATTTGATAGTCTTCCCTTCCCTGCAAAATTCTGGGATCATATTTGTGGTTTTCTAGTGATGTGGTACCTGCCTGCCTAATGTCCACTTTTTGTTTTTTTTCCTAATTCAGAGTATTCTAATTTTAATAACGCAGCTTTTTATTTGAGGAAGTTCTTTGTATTGAAACATGAATAAGATTATGCAGGTATGGAATTAAATCATTTAGAAAGTAGTATAAGTGTTTCAAAAATAAAGAATCTTTAAAATTTGGTAATATTTCTTTCCCTGTAGATCTTAACTCCATATAATGTGAAAAATCCATATGGGGAAAACATATGTGCCATTAGAAAATACTATTTATTTTTATTTTTAAAGATTTTATTGATTTATTTGAGAGAGAGAGAATGAGAGAGAGCATGAGAGTAGCTTGAGGGATAGAGGGAGAAGCAGACTCCCCACTGAGCAGGGAGCCTGATATGGAATGCGATCCAGGGACTCTAGGATCAAGATGTGAACCCAAGGCAACCACTTAACCAACCGACTGAGCCACCCAGGTGCCCAAAAAACACAGTTTAAATTGTTGGATTTAAATAATGAGAAACTGGGGTGCCTGGGTGGCTCAGTGGGTTAAGCCTCTGCCTTTGGCTCGGGTCATAATCCCAGGGTCCTGGGATTGAGCTCCACATTGGGCTCTCTGTTCAGCAGGGAGCTTGCTTCCTCCTCTCTCTCTGCCTGCCTCTCTGCCTACTTGTGATCTCTGTCAAATAAATAAATAAATCTTTTTTTTTTTTTTTTAAGATTTTATTTATTTATTTGATCACAAGTAGGCAGAGAGGCAGGCAGAGAGAGAGGAGGAAGCAGGCTGTCCTCAGAGCAGAGAGCCCGATGCGGGGCTCGATCCCACGACCCTGGGATCATGACCCGAGCCGAAGGCAGCAGCTTTAACCCACTGAGCCACCCAGGCGCCCCAAATAAATAAATCTTTAAAAAAAAAATGAGAAACTAAGCCACTTGATTGTGTTACATACTACTATATTTCATGAAGATTTTAGTATCATAGCATAGTGACACATTATGGTCAACTTTTTTTTATTTTTAAGTATGTGTTTTATATAGAAACAACTTTTTGAAAAGGAAATGTCCAGTTTCTTAAAGGTATATTAATAGATTTTTCTGATACAGAACTAGTATTCATCTTTTTTTTATGATTTTATTTATTGAGAGAGAGATCATGAGCAGGGGGGGGTGGGTAGAGGGAGAAGCAGACACCCTGCTGAGCAGGGAGCCTGATGTGGGACTCAATCCCAGGGCCCAGGGATCATGACCTGACCCACAGGCAGACATAAGCGACTGAACCACCCAGGCACCCATCTGTTGTTTTGGATAGCATAATTTAATTTGCCATAATTTTACTTAGAATTTTTGAGTTTGTGATTATTAGAATTTGAGGACAAATTTATAAAATGAAACTTTCTGAAACTATGATCAGTAGGAATGGTAAGTAATGATAAGTAAGAATGTTACAAATAATAATACTCATCATACCTTCTAAGAAATATATCCTAAGAGATGGTTTGTAAACCTATAGCCAACAAGACTTGCTTAAATATTAGGCATTTGTGATGCACTTAATAGTAATATTTCCAAGGTAATATTGCTGGTGGTGGTTTGCAAGCAAGAGTAAAGGAGAGTCAAAGAGAAGATCAGTGTTTTTCAAATACCTTGGCCATTGGGAAGGGCTACCTTGAGTAGCTGACATTAGTGTTCATGGCAGATTGAGGTCCTTAATGAAATGTCTGCATAAGTTTAGATTTTTTTTTTTTTTTTTTGAGAGAAATAGGAAGTCAGTGAGTATTATTGGGTAGGAGAATGGCATGGTAAAATAATTAAGGAGGAGCTCATTGAGTAAGCTGCTTTTGTAACCTGGGAAATAAAGGCCTGGACAGTGTGGGACTAGTAGGAGATGGAGATGGGATTGATGGTAGACTCATTACCTAGGAGAAATTTAGGGAGCTTTTGTTCATTTGACAAATTTTGGGTGAATATTATTTACTTCATGTCCGACACTTAATGATAGACACTGGGAGTGTGGTGGTTATCACACCCTTCACCTCCCACTCTGAAAAGACATGATCCCTGCGAGGTTTACCATCAAGTAGAGGAAGTAGTCATTAAAGAATCTCTCTCTCTCTCACACACACACACACATACACACACATCACAAAGTAAATGGAAAATTATAGCTATGATAAGTGGTATGAAAGAGAAAGATGTGGACATTTGGCTAATCAAAGGGTCAAGAAATGTTTTCCTGAGAAAATGATGATTGAGCTGAAAGAATAGTGGAGTTTAACCAGGTGACAAGAACTCAAAATTTAACTGTTAGGCTACCTCCAAAAATATATAATTCTTAGCTTGTGTTGAATTTGAAATGACAGCGAGGTGTTTCAAGCAGTTTCCAGTAAAAGGATATAAATTTGGAACTAAATCTTGAACTGAATCTAAATTTTAGTCATTCAGCTTGAAAGGCTATAGTTGGAGGTATGAAAGTGGTTGAGGCCTCTTAAAGAATGTGTAAGTAGAAGAGTATGATTGCAAGGGCTGAGCCTGGGGAATACTCACAATTGAGGGTTGGAAAGAAGCTTGTGGAGGAAAGTATAGAGAACAGAAGGAGTGGTTCAGAGTTAAAAGATTTAGAAGAGTTTAATTGTGGAAGCTGAGGAGGGAATTTTTAGCTGTGGGAGCCAAGGAAAGGGAAATTTGAAAGGAGGTCATAGTTATCACTAGGGTAAATAGAATAATAGTTATGGTTAATGACTGAGAAAAGGCATGGTTTTTTGTGTAATTGAGATGGAACAGTTTCTATAGAGCCCAAATTTGAATCTATTTCAGGAGTTTGATAGTGGTGACAAGAGGTGAGAATAGCTGAAAGGAAGGATATTCCAGTTAAATAAAGACTTTTCAAAGTTAAGGAAATCTATTTAAGTTTAAAAGAAGCCAGTAGAAGATGAGAGATTAGAGATGCTGAGAAGGAAGAAAATGAATATAAATGCTCATAAAGGAAGAAAGGAGGGGAGGAGATTCAAGTCAGTTTGGTGACAAAAAATGATTTATAATTTTTTTGAAGGACTTAAAGGCTATAGTCCTTATGAATTTCACAAATCTTACCAGTTCCCAAGAGAATTGTTGTCTCAGGTTGCTATCATCCACAGAGTAAAGATTATTCATTCTGCTTTTCTTCTTTTTTTCCTTCTCAGAACTGTTTTATTCTGAAGTTAAATTTCAGCAAAAGTAAATAGAGATGTTTAGCTCTGTTGTCCAAAATATTTGTCACTATGTTGACTAATATTGCAGAGTAGTTTTGGGGTGAGGCCAAATAGTTGGGGCTTTGTGCCCCACAAATAATGTTTAGTAAGCCTGGATGACCTCTAGGAAAGTAGATCAGAAATGGCCTAAATGCCATTTTGTAGTAGATCCAGAACAGTTGGGAAAAGCACCGTAAGTAGCTACTGTAAAGAAGAATTTTAGCTCTAGGAATGCAGAATGTCAGGATTACTAAGAGTGAACATTCTGGATGTAGCTATAAGTTTTTCACGCTTGACCGTAGCCAAAAGGCCAAAAAGTGATAGCTAGAGTTTTTTTCAACACATTGTATAAACCTGAACTTTTTCAGTGTCATCTGATTTTGTGTCTGTGTAGAAAGACCTGACTTTTTGGGCTCTGAGTATATAAGCTTGCTTGCAGCACAATGTTGTATTCCCAGTTCCCAGCCCAGTGCCTCTTATATGCTCAATAAATCCTTGATGGAAAAATGAAAGTAACTTTTTACTGGCTGTGAGTAGTTAGAAAATTGTTTTTGATTTTGCTGCCACTAATCCAAACAAGGAGTATCTTGTTTTGTATAATTTATTTTCAGATGTGGCATCTATCCTACTATTTTTTGTTTTTTGAGAGAGAGAGTATATGTGTATGTGAGCAGGGGAGGGGCAGAGGGAGAGAGAGAGAGAAAGAAAATGAATTAAGCAGGCTCCACGCTCAGTGTATAGCCTGCAGTGGGGCTGGATCCCACAACCCTGAGATCATGACCTAAGCCAAAATCAAGGGTCTTACGCTTAACCCACTGAGCCACAGCTTCTCCCCCTGTTATTTGTCTTAGTATTATATCAGCAGTGTACAAGTTCAAGAACAATCTAAAACTATGCCATCCATTTTTTCCCATTCTTTTTTTTTATTGCCATAAAATATATACCAATAGAATTTAGCATTTTAATTATTTTAAGTCAGTTCAGAATGGATTAAGTACATTCATATTGTTGTTAAACCATCAATCACCAGCATCCATCTTCAGAACTTTTAATCATCCCTAACTGAAATTCTCTACCCATTAAACACTAACTGCATTCTGCCTCCCTCCAGCTCCTGGCAAACACCATTCTATCTGTTTCTGAATTTCTCTACTCTAGTACCTCATATAAGTGGAATCATACAGTATTTGTCCTTTTGCATCTGACCTATTTCACTTAGCATTTATATCTTTAAGGTTCTTCCATGTTTTGGCATGTGCCAGGATTTATTTTTTTCTGGCTGAATAAGTTCCATTGCATGTATAGACCACATTTTGTTCGTCCGTTCATCTGTCAAACCTCTTGTCTTGCTTCTGCCTTTTGGCTGTTGTAAATTTTGTTGCTAGGAACATGTGTGTATACATATCTGAGACTTGCTTTCAGTTCCTTTGGATATATATAATCAGAAGTCAAATTGATGGATCATATGGTAATTTTCTTTTTAATTTTTTGATGAATGGACATACTGTTTTCCACATTAGTGGCCACCATTTTACATTACCACCAGCAGTGCACAGAGTTCCAGTTTCTCCACACCCTTTCTAACACTTGTTACTTTGTTTTCTTTTTTTCATTTTTTTTAAAAGATTTTATTTATTTATTTGACAGACAGAGATCACAAGTAGGCAGAGAGGCAGGCAGAGAGAGACGGCGAAGCAGGCTCCCTGCTGAGCAGAGGGCCCGATGCAGGGCTTTATCCCAGGACCCCAGGATCATGACCCAAGCCAAAGGCAGAGGCTTTAACCCACTGAGCCACCCAGGCGCCCCTCTTTTTTTCATTTTATTATTATTTTTTAAAGATTTTATTTATTTATATGATAGACAGAGATCACAAGTAGGCAGAGAGGCAGGCAGAGAGAGAGGAGGAAGCAGGCTGTCCGCAGAGCAGAGAGCCCGATGCGGGGCTCGATCCCACGACTCTGGGATCATGACCTGAGCCGAAGGCAGCAGCTTTAACCCACTGAGCCACCCAGGCGCCCCTCTTTTTTTAATTTTAAAAAATAGTAACCATTCTAATGGATGTGAAGTGATATCTTACTGTGGTTTTGATTTATATTTCCTAATGATTACTTTTGTCAAACATGTTCATGTGTTTATTGGCCATGTGTATACTTTCTTTGGAGAATTGTTTATTTAAGTACTTTGCCCATTTTTTTTTTTAAAGATTTTATTTATTTATTTATTTGACAGACAGAGATCACAAGTAGGCAGAGAGGCAGGCAGAGAGCGAGGAGGAAGCAGGCTCCCCGGGGGCGAGCAGAGAGCCCGATGTGGGGCTCGATCCCAGGACCCCGGGACCATGACCTGAGCCGAAGGCAGAGGCTTTAACCCACTGAGCCACCCAGGTGCCCCTACTTTGCCCATTATTAATTGGGTTGTTTGTTGTTGAGTTGTAGGAGTTTGTAATATATTCTGGATACTAACCTCTTATTACATAAATGATTTGCAAATATTTTCTCTCAGACTTATCCCATAGGTTGCTTTTTCACCCTATTGATTGTGTACTTTGATGCACAGAAGTTTTTTTTTTTTTTAAGAGTTTATTTATTTGACAGACGGAGATCACAAGTATGCAGAGAGGCAGGCAGAGAGAGAAGAGGGGAAGCAGGCTCTCCGCTGAGCAGAGAGTCCAATGTGGGGCTCGTTCCCAGGACCCCGAGACCATGACCTGAGCCAAAGGCAGAGGCTTAACCCACTGAGCCACCCAGGAGCCCCAGTGCACAGAAGTTTTTAATTCTGATGTAGTCCCTGCTCAGAGGGGAGCCTGCTTCTCCCTCTCCCTCTGCCTGCCATTCCCCCTGCTTGTGCTCTCTCTGTCAAATAAATAAAATCTTAAAAAAAAACAAAACAAAAAGGATAAGAGTGATGATTTTGAAGTACTTTACATATCGGCCCAGAAACCAGAAGTCTCCTCGGCTCTCTTATACTTTTCTAATCCTAGCCCTGAAGTCATTCACTTCTCCAAGTTCTCTTTTCTTATAGTGGAGAATGGTATTTAGAAGTCAAGGTCCAGATGCTGGATGTGCTCCTTGCTTCTGGAGTGTTACTGCTTCAGCAGGCAAAGCCAGAAAATATATAAAGTGTATGTGTGTGTGTTTCTGTGTGTTTACATAAATGCATTGTTATGTACATCTACTATGTGTGTATATACACACAGACATCTATTCATATCTATATGTATAGACACACATGTTAAAAAGTAATTTTTATTCATATGGATGCCTTTAGGACTACAGGGTTCATTCTAGCTTTCTTCCTTTCCATGTTTATAATTTCTGTTTATTACAGTGAAAACATGGTTTACTCTCATCCTCAAATTTATTTGTTGAATCCTGTAATAGAGTTAAAGTAATTTTAGAATGCTAAGCTATGCATTACGAGAAGACAAATCTACTAGAGTTCAGTACTTGTTTACAGCTCTTTTTCTTATTGGACTGAGGATATATAGTCAAAATACTGTGTTCATGAGCCACTCAAGTTATTCTCCCTCCTCCTTACTTCTTTCTTCTTTATGGTTATGCTCATTTGAAATATAGTTAGGCTCATTTTCTTTCTTTCTTCCTTCCTTCCTTCCTTTAAGATTTTTTACTTATTCATTTGAGAGAGAGAGACAGAGAGAGCACAAACAGAGGGAGACGGAGAAGCAGACTTCCGGCTTAGGAGGGAGCCTGATACAGGACTCCATCCCAGGATCCAGAGGGCATGATCCCAGCCAAAGGCAGATGCTTAACCATCTGAGCCACCCAGGTACCCTAGGTTCTTATTCTTTTTCTTTCTTTCTTTTTTTTTTTTCCTTTCTCTTTTCTTTCTTTCTTTTTCTTTTTCTTTTTTAGAGAGAGAGGGAGAGTGGTAAGAGAGGGGACAGAGGGATAGGGAGAGAGAGAATTTTAAGTAGGCTCCACGTCTGGTGCAGAGCCTGATTTGGGGCTTGATCTCACAACCCTGAGATCACAGCCTAAGCCAAAATCAAGAGTGGGGCATTTAACAGACTTAACAGATTAAGTTAACAGTTTAACAGATTTAACACCCAGGGGCTCCCATTTTTCTTCTTTTAATTGCACCCGCCTCTCCCCCCCAGGCTTATATAAGACATTTTGAGTCAGTAAAACTAACATGATTCTCAAGGGGCACCTGAGTGACTCCCTTGATTAAGGCTCTGCCTTTGGCTTATGTCATGATTGCAGGACCCTGGGATGGAGCCCCATTTAAGGGCTCCCTGCTCAGCAGGGAGTCTGCTTCTCCCTTTCTCTCTGTCCCTACCCCACTCAGGCTCTCTATTCCTCTCTGTCTCTCTCAAAGAAATAGGTAGAATCTTAAAAAAAAAAAAAAAAAAAAAAAATTAACAACATGGTTCTAGAAGTGCCTTCCTGCTACACCTTTTTACCCCTTCCCATCCTTCCATTCTTTCCTGCACATTCCTAGGGTAGCCGTTCTCAGTTTTTAATTTATACTTTGTTTCTTTATATACAACTGAGCAGAAACCTGTGTATTTTCTTATTTTCCCTTCCTTCTTACCCAAAAGGTAGCATAGTTAATACCTTTTGCACTTTGCATTTTTTCATTTAATGTTATATCTTGGAAATCACTTTTTTTTTTTTAAAAGATTTTATTT
This sequence comes from Taxidea taxus jeffersonii, assembly GCA_003697995.1. Taxonomy (NCBI): domain Eukaryota; kingdom Metazoa; phylum Chordata; class Mammalia; order Carnivora; family Mustelidae; genus Taxidea; species Taxidea taxus. The sequence goes on from RCUC01132918.1 coordinate 35,219, forward strand.
ATTTATTTGACAGACAGAGATCACAAGTAGGCAGAGAGGCAGAGAGAGAGGAGGAAGCAGGCTGTCCGCAGAGCAGAGAGCCCGATGCGGGGCTCGATCCCAGGACCCTGGGATCATGACCCGAGCCGAAGGCAGTGGCTTTAACCCGCTGAGTCACCCAGGCGCCCCTTGGAAATCACTTTAAATCAATTCATGGAGGTCTTCCTTAGTTTATTCAGCCACTTTCTTATGCGTGGGTATGAAAGTATTTCCCATATTTCACAGTTATTAACAATTCTGCTCTGAAAGACCCTGTACTTATGTACTTATGCACCAGCAAAGTATAAGTTCCAAAGTAAATTAAATATTTTTGAAGTTTTGTACAATTTATTGTTCACAAACAGCTGATTTTTCAAAAACCTTTTAATAGATGACTCCATAGCTACTGCTACTGGGTGATGTAACCTGGCTGAAAAATTCCACCTATTTAAAATTCCGCCTGCTTTAAAAGTTAAACATGAAAAATTTGAAACAGGAAGCCTCTCCTTTTCTCAGTAAGTTATGTTCAAGTTCATAAACTTACTTTTAAGTCACAAAACATTATATACTATTTCATAATTATTATTTTTTTAGGATTTTATTTATTTATTTGACAGAGGGAGGGATGGCAAGAGAGGGTATAGAAGCAGGGGGAATGGGAGAGGAAGAAGCAGGTTCCCCGCTGAGCAGGGAGCCTGATGTGGGGCTTGATCCAGAACCCTGAGACCATGACCTGAGCCGAAGGCAGACGCTTAATGACTGAGCCACTCAGGCACCCCAATTATTTTTCTTTTTTTTAATTAAAAAATAATTTTTAAAGATTGATTTTATTTATTAGAAAGAGAGATCACAAGTAGGCAGAGAGGCAGGCCTACCCAGAGAGGGGTAAGCAGGCTCCCTGCTGAGCAGAGAGCCCGATGCTGGGGCTTGACCCCAGCCTTGAGATCATGACCTGAGCCAAAGGCAGAGCCACCAAGGTACCCCAGTTATTTTTCTTGATTAGTAGTTCTTAGTTGTAATTTTTGAGAAAAGATTGTCCTGTACAGCTCTGCAAGTAATACGAAGTACAATATGAATGTCACTTGCTAGGAAAAAGATCTAGACATATATAAACAACACTTAGAGTTTCAAAAATCGGTCCGTGATTTAAAAAACAAAACTGTCACAGCATTTGTAGTTAGTGCGGCTTTGATTCTCAAGGACTTCTTATAATGAAGTGTTGCTTTTCTCCTACCCATCCCCTGGTCTCCTATTTTCCAGATAGGCCTAGAAAAACCTCACTGGGATTTGTTCTAAGAACAACATTTTCAATTTAGTTCTTTGATTTAGCATCTTTAAAAGCCGTTAGGATTTAGATCTGTGTTTTTAAAACATGGTGCAGTGTGAGATTCAGCTATTCTAGAAGCGTTATGCTAATATCTTTACATGAAGATCTCTTGAGTTTTTAAAATACTTTATGCATTTAATTTCTCAAATCCTTGTATGTTATTAGTACTCAACATTCCTGAAGCAACCTTGAACCTCTGATTCAGTATCCCAACCCATTTACATGGATTATTAGGAGCTGGCTCTTAATACAGAACTTTCAGGCCCTGGACACATTTACCTATTTTTAACTAGCTAAGGATTACTTAAATGTCTTCTAAGGCCATGTCATCTTGCCAGAAACATTGTTTCAAAGGTCTTTTCTTGAATCTTCTTTTAACTGAAGAACTCAAGATAATCTTTGTAAATGGGGAGAATTTGGGGAAAATTTAAGAAAACCAAACCAAACCAATTGTCTCCAGACCAGGTAACTTTTTGCGTACTGAACCCACAGCAGAGCAACAGTAGGAGTACAAGTTCAGAAAATGCTCCCATACTCACATAGATACCACATGTCCTGGAAGGTGTATGGATTACTCGAGTAATACATACATTTTTTTAAAGATTTTATTTATTTATTTATTTGACAGACAGAGATCACAAGTAGGCAGAGAGGCAGGCACAGAGGGAAGGCGGGGGGAAGCAGGCTCCCCGCTGAGCTGAGAGCCAGATGTGGGCCTCCATCCCAGGACCCTGGGATCATGACCTGAGCCGAAGGCAGAGGCTTTAACCTACCTAGGTGCCCCCATGTGTAGTTTTAATACATGATTGTAGAAGTCAGAGTGCTACCAGGTTTATAATGGAAAACTGTAATCTCCTATTTTAATTCTCCCCACTTCAACTCTTTCAGCTCTTTGTTCTTGAATTTACCTAATTTCTAAGTAGAATATTTATGCTGTTCTCTTGGTTTTTTTTTTTTAATATTAGACATTATCTATTGATTTCTTATAAGCGATTTACATTTAGTCCTCATAAAGCACACTTGGCAGTATTTACTCTGAAATTGAACTTCATAGAGCAAGAAATCCTACAGGATAAAATAGACTGCTGCACCACAAATCGTATTCAGACAAGTCTGTGGCTGTAGAATGTGGCATGAATTGGCTGAGTTCTGCAGAAAGCTTTTACCCACTTTAATGAGATCAATTTTGGTCCATTTCCTTTTTGTCTGTGTCTCATTCTTATTCATCAATCATGAGTCATCAGCATACTCATATAAGTAAACAGTTCTTTAAAAGAGAGATCAAACTCATTGCTTCTTAGGTCTGGTAGTTAAAAAAACAAAAGCAAACAAAAAACCAACCTAAAGTTGTTTTATTCATTCTGTCTAACAGAGAAAGGGAACAGATCTAAGTTCTTGCTATATGAATATTTCATGTGAAGTCAGAATACTTAGAGCAAGACATGTGATCCCTCTGCTTTGGTGTTTTATAATTTTCATTGTTATATTTGAGATTCTGTTACAGATTATGGTCCATTAGCTATGTTTATTTTGCCTTGCTGGACCTATAGTCATGGCCCATTTTAAATTTGCAGAGTTCTTTGTTAGAAAACATTTCTAGAGTCTACGTTTTGTGATTTCCTTTGTGATTCAAATAATTTATCAGGATAGATTTACTTAAAATTTGTGTGAGTGTAGTTTTTAAATTGGGAAATGTTCTCTTCTACATAGGAACAGCTAAGGGTGTATGTGATCAGTTTGATAGGGATTTTTCTGAACTGGCATTCAATTTTTAAGTTTCTTTTAATAACTACTGAAAACACCATTTATATTAAACTCACTAATGAATTGATTTTTCCTTTTAGAAACAAGTACATATTGGGCACCTCTAATACAAAAGCTGTTGCTTTAGCCTTGGCAGTTTACTGATCTTTAGAGATTCATTTCTCTTTCTCAATGTTTATCCGTGCCTGTATAGGCTTTGCAATTAGCAAAGTGAATAGGATAATCCTCTGAAAGTTATTCTTTGTGTATTTTTTTTATCCGTGCCTGTATACGCTTTGCAATTAGCAAAGTGAATAGGATAATCCTCTGAAAGTTATTCTTTGTGTATTTTTGTTGAAGCCCAGGGTTGTGGATGGTAGGGTCCCATGTATAGAGTATACTAGAAGTCATTAGAAAAAATGATTTGACCGCGGTAAGATATTAATGTCTGTTTTCCTGAATTAGAATTGGTATCTGATTTTCACCAAGAAATAAAAATAAAAAATACTTCTTCAGCCACTCATTTAGGTTCTTACGCATAAGTTAACAAAACCTTGTCAAAGATTATATTTTAAATGAAAAGAATAACAAAGTTTTTCTTCACTAAGCTTCATTGTTTTTTTTATTTGTTTGTTTTTTTGCTTTGCATTTCTTGTTAAAGTATTTTTCCAAACCTATTAAATTAAAATCTGGAATAGATCTCTTCTCTAATTTCTTCAGCAACTTTGTTTTATGAAGCACCTGTTTATGCCTATTTGTATCTTAGACTGGAAATTGGCAATCTACAGCCCATGTGCCAAACCCAGCTCACAGCCTTTTTTTTTTTTTTTTTATGTCTCTGGAGGTAAGAATGGTTTTTACAGTTTAAGAAGACAGTTAGAAGAAGACACCAAGATTGTAAAGATTGTATGTGGCCTGCAAAAACTAACAGTGGTTATGATATGTCCTTTTATAGAACAAATTTAATATATAATATATAATGTACATACAGTTTTTTAATGGTTTACAGTCCATCCGAATTAGAAAATGTTTTGCTGTAATCTCTATACATAATCTTGCATTTGTTGTAGGAATTCATGGAATTTGTCAGTTTTTATTTTGGTATGATCTTTTATTGATCAGGGCCAAATGCATATGCATGACACTGCAGACTTTCATTAAATTAGCTTGGCTTTTTGAGAGACAAAGAATGTGCATGATGCAGTAGTGAATCAGCACACTTAGGCTTACTTATCTTGGGAGGGTGTGGACATTTTTGTGATACTGCTTTAGGGGTGGTGATGAGTTTGAATATTGTCATTTCTCCATTGGTGTAGCGTTTTTTCTTTGATACCATTGCCTACCTACTGCATTGAGAGTTTTTTCCTTGAGGCTGTATTTCGATATTAAATTGGGTTATGTATGGTTGGTTTGGATGAGAGTTTTACTACTGATAGACAGCTTCTGGCAAAAAGCCCCTGGTTGCCTTGTTATAATGCTTTGTCATTTATCATATTTTATTGACTGTAAAGCATACTTTTTATTTTTCACCTTAACGTCTTTGAAATCAGGTTTCGTCTTAAATTTTATGACATAATTATGGTTGGCAGAGTTTTTTCCTCTAGTGCTACATGAAATAATGGAGCATCTTAAAATCAGTAAGGTATGGCTTGTACATTCTATTCATTTGAAATATCTGTTATTTGTTTTCTTATTCCTTGTGTTATTTCCACCCCTTCCTATTTTGCTATGGCAGGCAGAATTCATTGTTTTAGAAATTTTTCATCATTTAAGGGTTTGCCTTGAGGATTATTTTAATTCTGAGATTGGTTATTGATTTAGATCGTAAACACCATCAACCATATCTAGTCAACAGAACAATTTGGGAAAATGAACACTTAACATAGAGTGTTTTGAGTAGCACAGTATCCTGATCTGTTACTGTTAGTTTAGTTAACAGATGGCCTGTAGCCTGGCCTTTAATATTAGTTACTATTTTGTTGAATAGACTGTAGAAGAATATTAACTAGAAAACCTGTTTAGCTTTAAGCCTAGCTGAGATTTTCTTGAATGCTTGCAACTGGGAACACCCTATGAGTTTATAGTAATACCCTGTTCTTGGAAAATAATGAGAAATTACATAGTAATTGTTTTAAGACCTTTACTGTCTCCCAAGGTGAGCCACTTTGTATTACAGAGTCAGTAAGTTTTTAAAAACCTACTTCAATGGAAAATCACAAGTCAGTAATTTCAAAAAAGGCAAGCCAAATAAAAGTAGAAAGAGGATCGGGATTAATGCCAACTTTAAATATACACACATAAGTTTTTTTTATTTAAGTTAGTGATTCCAAGCCCTCTTTGCACCTGGGGTGATTTTTAAATTCTCGGTACCCAGATGTCTCTGGCAAATTAAATCAGAATGTCTGGGAGTGGTTGCTGGCATTGAATTTTTTTAGTTATTGTATTACAAAAGCAGCTGGCATTGAATTTTTTTCATTCTATAATTATTGTATTACAAAAGCAATATTTTTATAGATTTACCCATGTATTTAGCCCTGTCTTTGCTCCTCATGCCTTCTCGAATCTCTAATCTTCCATCTGCCTACAGTACATTCTGTAGAATTTCCTTTAGTGAGGGTCTTCTGGTGGCCAGCTGTCAGGTTTTGTTTGTCTGGAAAGGTCTTTATTCTACCCTGTTCTTAAAAGATATTTTTGTTGGTCTAGGTATCAATTATCTATTTCTGGGTAACAGGCCATCCCAAACTTAGTGACTCAAAAACAACAGCTGTTTCCCCACGTATCTGTAGGTTAGCAATTTGGGCAGACCTCAGTGGGATGGCTTGTCTCTAGTCTACATGGTATCAGCTCAGCTCATTCACATATCTTTAGTCACTTGTCAGGTCACCTGGGGGCTAGATAGTCATATGTCTGGTGGTCTGCTATAGTAATGGCAAATTCCAATGCACAAGCAGTTTTCAAACCTTTGTTCATATTTGCTGATGTCTCATTGACCAAAGCAAGTCTAGTGGCCAAGCCCAGGTTCCAAAGAGTGAAGGAATTAGACTCCATCTCTTGATGGGAGGAATGACAATGTCACATTTAAAGGGCTGTGGTGTGTACATAAAGAAATGGGGGAGACATATGGCCTTTAAAAAATCTGTCACAGATAGAATTTTAGGTTGGAATTTGGGGGGGGGTATTTTTTCTTTTAGCACATTTTATTCTTTCCACTGTCTTTTACTTTCACTGTTGGTATTGAGCAGTCAGTTCCTATGGCTTCTTTTCAGACATTCTTTGTGTTCTCTCATTCACTGATTTGTCTAGGTGTGAATTTCCTTTTATTTGTCCAGTTTTGGCTTTATTGAGTTTCTTTTGATTTAGCGTCTTTCATTCATTCTGGAAAATTCTTAGCTATTACCTGCCTCTGCCCCACTCTCTTCTTCTTAGAACTTTAGTTAAGTTAGATTTCTTGCTGTTTTCCCATATTTTTTTTTATTTCTGTGAACGTTTTATTATACACAGAAAGGGGAGAGGGCCCAGTCCTTGGCAGCTGGTTTCCTTTAGGCAGCCAGAACTTTCTCAGCTCCTGTTGCTTCCCCTTGGCATGGATCTCTGTCCCCACTCTATTCTTGATGATCTTGAGGGCATACTTGTCCTTGGAGACTTTGAGCAGCTCCAAGGTGATCTGCTTGTATGAGGCAAAGCCACATAACACTTTGATCATGTCCCTTGGGAATTTGTTGTGTGTGGTGAGGTATCCAGAGTGGTGGCTGTGCCTCAGCTTACTCCTGTGGCCCTTGCTGAAGCCCATGGCCGTGGGGTATCACAGAACCATGGCTGCTGTTCTTCAGTGGCTGCTGTGGTATAGGCTCCACATTTATTAATTTTTCTTTATGCTACATTCTGAATAATTTCTTTTGACTGATCTTCCACTTTACTGATTTGCTCTTCTATTATGTCCAGATGCTTAACTCTTTCTGCCCCTCCCCCAAGATTATTTATTTATTTATTTGACAAAGAGAGAGCGCCCGCGCACGTGGGAGCATAGCAGGCAGAGTGGCAGGCAGGCTGAGAAGGAGAAGCAAGCTGTCTGCCGAGCAGGGAGCCCGACCTGGGGCTCAATCCCAGGATCCTGGGATCATGACCTAAGCTGAAGGCAGGCACTTAACTGACTGAGCCAACCAGGCACCCCTATTTTTTTTTAATATTTTATTTATTTGAGAGACAGAGTGAAAGCAGGAGCTGTGGGGGGAGGGGCAGAGGTAGAGGGACAAGCACACTCCCCGCTGAGTGGGGAGCCCGTGGTGGGGGCTTGATCCCAGGACTCTGAGATCATGACTGGAGCTATTAGTTGCTTTTTAGAAAATTTTTGAAACTTTTAACATTTTTAGTTGATTATAATTTCAGGATCATTCCAAATAATCTAACCCACCATTACAAGAAATGGATTACCACATATGTTATTGTTGTTTCTTTAAGCTTCCTTATTCATTTACCTGTACACTAGGTTTAGGATACTATTGATTAAGCAAATAGAAGATACATGGAGAACTATAAGAATTAAATAGGTGAGAGTCACATTTTAAGAGGGAGAGCCCAAGTGTCATTAAAATCATTGGGTGTAATGTTCATTTCAGTTTAAACACACACATCAGACAAAAACTTGACTTTCTTCCGTTAGTAAAAGGATGAGACAATATTTTTGTTATCTTTGGGGCTTTTGAGTTGGTCAAATATGTTTGTAGTTGTGTTTACCAATATGGAAAACTGAAGTTTGGTTTGAAAAGAAAATGATTACCAAAACCCTTATTGATGGCTGCTATCGTGCCTGGGTGACAGAAGATCATCCATACTCATAATTTGTGACGTGCCTAGTGAAAAATGTAGGGTTCAACTCTTATTTTTTTTTTAATTTTAAGATTTGTTTGAGAGAAAAAGAATGCACATGTGCAAGTGCACATGGAGTGGAGAGGGGCAAAGGGAGAGGGAGAGAGAATCTTAAGCAGACTCCACACTGAGCACAAAGTCCACATGGGGCTCAGGTTCAAGACCCTGAGATTATGCCCTGAGCCGAATCCCAAGAGTCAGATGCTTAAGCAACTGTGCCACCCAGGCTCCCCTAAGCTTCAGCTCTTATATCAACCTTATTTTGAAGAAATTTAATCCAGTGATTTATATTCATTTTAGGGTTCAGGTTTGGGTGTTTTGTTTTGTTTACAATGAGCCGTTTTCCTAAGCTACCTTATATGCAGCTGAGCAATTATAATTTGACATTCTCCAGTCTAAATCTACAGGTGAGATGTAAAAGAATGTCATCTGATTATTTTGTGTCATACAGATTTTTTCCCTTCCACTAAAAACAAATGTATCCTTTGTACCCAATTATTTTCTGTTACATTTACAGCTATGGTATAGCTAGGGAAATGACTTAACAACACTTAAGAGGTAGCTTTGCTTGCTACTCCTCTTCAAGAATGTGGTTTATTATGTTGCTATTGACTATACAAGTTAGGAATTAAGGTATTTAAGTATTTTAGGAAGAGCAGATATTTCAGTGACTTAGAGTAGGCTCTTGCTATGATTCTTGGCCTTCGTGGTCTTAAATTAGATATGTCATTTCTGGAGCAGCAAAACAAATGGTTTAGAGCAATGTGTCAGAGAAATGGCAGAAGGCAAATCAGATTGGTGTGGTGATGAATGGGAGCTTGAGAGCTGGTGCTTATGTTCATAGGGAATCTTGCTGTTGAGGAAGTCAAAAGAAGAAATTAATTAATTAATGTAATTGTGCCATAAGGAATGAAATTTTTGTCCCTTATGTGATTTGATAACTCTGTGTACCTTGTAACATGCTTTGGTTTATTAAGCATTAAAGTCAACTTTCATGTTTATTTTTGCCCAGTATTATGTCAAGGATCATTGTCAGCTGAGATAGTCACCATAAAGTCAAGCTGGAGTTATTCCAAGCATTGAATGATTCACAGTGCTATGAATTGAAAAATTGAGTGTGTTAATATTTATTAGGCCGTAAACATTTAACCACATTTTTACATCATTGATCCAAACCCACTGTTATGAAAATATGAGCAAATTCTGTTCTAGATTTCTCTTTTTGTTTAATACACTTTTTTGGTTTTTTGTTTCTCTCTCAACTCTTGCATCCCTTTAGTAGTTACAGCATCAGCTGCTTCCACCAGCAGCCATAAAACTGTTTTTTGGTTAGTTTCATTTCACAGACTTATCTCCAAGAAAAACAAACAGAATGACTTCTTCCTAGGGTTACTTATATATCATCAACTTCTGGGTCTTCCAGAGAGGCAGGCATTTTATTTTATTTTTTTAAGATTTTATTTATTTATTTGTTAGAAAGAGTGAGCACAGGCAGACATAATGGCAGGCAGAGGCAGAGGGAGAAGCAGGCTCCCTGCCAAGCAAGGAGCCCGATGTGGGACTCGATCCCAGGACGCTGGGATCATGACCTGAGCCAAAGGCAGCCGCTTAACCAACTGAGCCACCCAGGCATCCCTATTTTATTTTATTTTAATTTTTAAAAAATATTTTATTTATTTATTTCACAGAGAGAGAGAGAGATCACAAGTAGGCAGAGCAGCAGGCAGAGAGAGATGGGGAAGCAGGCTCCCCGCTGAGCAGAGAGCCCAACATGGGGCTCGAGCCCAGGACACTGAGATCATGACCTGAGCCGAAGGCAAAGTCTTAACCCACTGAGACACCCAGGCACCCCTATTTTTAATAGATCTACAAAACTCGGGGGCACCGGGGTGGCTTTGTCAGTTAAGCGGCTACCTTCATCTCAGGTCATGATCCCAGGGTCCTGGGATCAAGCCCTGCATCGGGCTCATCAGTGGAGAGCCTGCTTCTCCCTCTCCCTCTGCCTGCTGCTCTGCGTACTTGTACTCTCTCTATATCTCTCTAATAAATAAATAAAATCTTAAAAAAAAATAGTTCTACAAAACTCATTTGATTTGTTCTGCTGTGAGACTGTTACTGAAAAACTTTGTGGGATTTCAGCATACTATAGGTGTAGTCTGAGATCTGTTAATAGAATTTGTGTAATATGAGATATAAACTTAGTAGTTTGCCATCTTCCCATTAAAAATCAGATGAGACTTCAAATAAGCAGGTGAAAATTCAGTGACTCTTCTAGGCCTTACTGAAAAATGTAATTTAGAAAGCTGAGAGATCCCATTGCGATTAGAAAGATAAGTGATAGGAAAGTATGTCATGTTACTTTTGGATGATACTAGACAGAAGTTGTTCTTTGGAATTGAACAGGCCCATTTGCCAGACTGTAGAATAATGAGCTTTAATGTCTTAGAAGTACTATGTTTCTTTTTCCTGTATCCTCTTAAATTTGACTGGTGACTTCATTGTACTTAGCATAGGTATGTTTCTTTTCTTTTAAAGAAATCCGGTGGTGTTTGGATTTCTTTAAAAGAAAAGAGAGCTTTACTGTGTTGTCATTACAACTTTATTTATTTTTTTAATTTTTATTTTTTTATTTGACAGACAGAGATCACAAGTAGGCAGAGAGGCAGGCAGAGAGAGAAGGAGGAAGCAGGCTCCCTGCTGAGCAGAGAGCCTGATGTGGGGCTCGATCCCAGGATCCTGAGACCATGACCTGAGATGAAGGCAGAGGCTTTAACCCACTGAGCCACCCAGGCGCCCCTGTCATTACAACTTTAAATAAACATGGGCTAGATCAAAGATAATAAAATTATTCTAATGTTTCCTTCACCTTTGTTTTATCCAAGTGAGATTTAAGTAAGAAGTACATGTTCCTCACTAAATCAGTTAGGGGTTATGATTCTTTGTGGCAACAGGAAGCTCTCTCTAAACTAGGTTAAGCTAAAAAGAGAATTTGCTTCATATAACTATAATAAGGAATAATACTGGCTTTGGACTGGAGCTCAACCTCTTAGCTGTACTTATTTTTCTCTTCCCTCTGCTTCGGAGTTGGGTTCCTTCATGCCTCTGACTGGTGGCAAGGTGGCCAAAGTACCTGTATTCCTACTCCCATCTGTGCCCCCAGTAATTGCAAGTGTTTTATTGTTTGCCGTTGTCTGAGTCCCTGGAACACTTAGGAGGTTACATGTATAGTCTGAGTTTGGAATCATTTGATTTCTTCCCAGGAATGAAGTCCCACCTGCAGTGCTGAAATAGAGTAGGGTTAAAAGTGGGAGAGACAAACAGGAGCTCACTGTATATAATAGAGATTGAATATTAGAAGCAGTCACTTTTGTCTTTGGGAGTTTTATTTCTGAGGTGACCCAAATCAAGATCAGTTCTATGTCCTAGGAAACTCTAATGTTTTTCTTTACTTCTTTCATTAGAATAAAGAGATACCTGCCATTTTGCTCATTTCACATTCTAAAGAGCTGGCATCAAACATCACTAAACCATTGTGAACTAGGCTAGAGCTGAGGGAGATGTTCACAACATAGATGGCTTACTGTGTTCTTTCTACTGAAAAACAAAACAAAGGAGACAGAAAATTCTCTCTGAAGGGGAAGTGCAAGAGGCCAGTGCTCATGTTTCATACCATGAATTATAGATCTCAGCTGTTAATCAGTCCTCAGTTCTCAGTAAATTTGAGAACTTTATAATAACAAAGTTTTAGTGTTCTGCTGATTTAAACAGTTTTTAACCTCTATAAAATCATATCTCTTTATATTAAAAAAAGAATTTAAAAAACTTTTCTAGTCAGAAATATTAATAGCATTTTATAAAAGCAAGGAAAAGTAAATGACATTTGGGAACTCACACTTTATTTCCTCAACAAAAGCAAGGAAAAGTAAATGACATTTGGGAACTCACACTTTATTTCCTCAACAAAAATAAGCCTTATCCCCACCCCCCAACCCCACCTTTTGCCACTGTCTTACCATCTTTTATTTCTGGGGTTAAATAGTTGACAGAGCTATACCACATTATCTCCTGCTTACAGGTCAAGAGACAGGATTGGATCCCTGTGGTATAGAATATGTCTTGTAGTCAAGATTTTCTCCTATAGAAAGTTGAAAACACTAGGTTCTGGAAGACTATTGAAGAGTCTGGATTCTTAAACTCCCTATATTATTTTTACAGGCAAAGACATATTTCTTTCCTAGTTTCTTAGATATTGTTTTGCAACACTTTAAATATTTTCTTATCTGACATTTTCATTCTTCCTGTGACTATATATATTTTTCATTCACACCTTAGCAGTATATGTTAGATTTAAAATAATTAACATTTAAATATTTCTGTTGTTTAATTTTTTTGTAGCCTGTTTTTATTTCCTAGCATGGAGACTAAACTGGTGAAGAAACATTTTGTTGTATTTTCTACTTCCCAGCAATTATTTATTATACACTTTCTATATTCTAGGTACAAATTTAGAGTTAGGAATATTCTTTCTGCCTCTGCAGACATTTCTTTCTCATAAAGTAAGACTGTGTGATAAGAAAGGCAGATTGGAACAGAAAAACACATGGAGGAAGAAACAAATAAGACCTGCTCAGAGTTTAGTAAATCATCTAGAAAATGAGGATGGCCTGGATTAAAGCAATGACAGAAGAAAGAGAGATTGACTAAGTCTGAACAACAACAAAAAAAGATGACTCTGGAGAGCTTGTTACAGGACTAAGATACAGGATATACAGGAGATAAAGGAATCCGTGGTAAACCCAAAGTCCCTTTGGGTATGTGAGGGTTGTTCACTAAGGGAATTCTGATGCCATTCATAGTAGAAAGAATTGACTTGGGGACAGAAATTAATTCTATTAAATAAATAAATGGGAGAGAAGAGACAAATCTGTACGGAATAGCAGATAATTTACATAGATACTTCTCCCTGTTGAGGTAGAGCTTAACTCGCCATTCCCCCTTCAGTATGGGCTGAGCTTAGTTAATTGCTTCCAAAGAGTAGGCAGTGGGAAAGTGGATGAGAGTCATTTTACAGTGGAGAAACCTGGCAAATACCCCCTTGACCAGATGATCAAAGTTGGCATCATCAGTGGTGTCATATTTATGTCATGTATACCTTTATTATAATATGTGAGAAAGGCTCTTCCTGGGGATCTGGGTGGCCTAGTTGGTCCGGCTAAGGTCATGAGTCCTGCATCAGGCTTCCTGCTCAGCGGGGAGTCTGTTTATCCCTCTGCCCCTCCCAGCCCTGTTCCTGCCCACCTACCCCTGCAAAAATAAATAAATAAAATCTAAAAAAAAAAAAAGAATGGCACTTACTCTCTAAAACCTATTAACCTATGAGCAAAATACCACATAAGCCTAAATTGAGGGATAGTCTACCCAATAGTTGACTCCAGCCTTCCTTAAAACTCTCAAAGTCATTAGAGACACAGAGGCTAAGGAGATAGAATGACTAAATCCTGGGTGGAATAATGTTTGACCAACT
>ML102223.1:0-15414 GCA_003697995.1 Taxidea taxus jeffersonii
GGGGAGAAGACCAACGCCAACAGCCCATCGGCTGCACCAGGGCTCAGGAGCTTGGGGAAGGCCCCCCGTGACTCAGCCCAACTGCTGGAGGAGGAAGTCAAGCCCTCCGCCCTGGGGCCAGAGCGGGCACTGCAGACAATGGCTCCCCATCCTGGCTGCCCAGAACACAGCCTCCCGGGAAGAAGGAAGACCTCCTGGACCCCCAGGACTGCAAAGAGCAATATCCACCTGCCTCCCTGCTCCAAGCCAGCCCGGGAATCTCCTCTATTGCACCGCAGTCTGAGGGCCAACCAGAGGCCTCTTGAACACCTCTGCTGACCAGACACTCACTCCTGCCCCTGGGAGCCCATCCCCACTCCACTTGGGTACAGCACTGCTCATTCAACAGTCTCATGTGCAACAGAGCACAGGGGTTCAGACCACAGTGCTGCTGCCTACCAGTCACATTGCCATGGGTAAAGGAGCCATTTCAAGCCTCACTTTTCTCATCTGTAAAATGGACGTTGTTATAGTATCTACCTTATGGGGTTGGTGTGAGGCTTCAACACGAGGTAAAGCGGTAGGGGTAGGGTCGTGCCATGTAGGCAGAAACATGTAGCAAAGATGCAGAGAGACAAAACAAAGTTGTTTTGGGTTTTTTTTCTTTCATTTTGCTCCACAAAACGTCTGGGGGCTACAGTTAGATACAGCTGGAAAAGCCAAGCTCCATCTTGTTGCCATTAAAGTGACACAGAGGGACACCTGGGGGCCTCAGTCAGTTAAGCATCTGCCTTTGGCTCAGGTCATGATTCCAGGGTCCTAGGATCAAATCCCACATCAGGCTCCCTGTTCAGCAGGGAGCCTGCTTCTCCCTCTCCCTCTGCTGCTCCTCCTGCTTGTGCACTCACTCTCTCTCTCTCTCTCTCTCTCTGACAAATTAATTAATTATTTATTTAAAATAAATAAATAAAGTGACACAGAAAAGCACTGTCCCATGTATTAGCCACTCAGCAAAGGTAGCTACTGAGCCCTTGAAACGTGGTCAGGGCCAGAGGAGAAGAGCTCCAGGTATAAAATAAAACGCCGGCTGCAAAGACTCCACACAGAGAGAAGACGGAAGACATCTCATTTGTAATTCTTTATATTGATTACACGTCCAAATGATAATGTTTTGAATACATTGGGGTAAATGAAATACATGACTCAAATGAGTTTTACCTGTTTCTTTTGCTTTATTAATGTGGCTATTCGGAAATTTTTGATTACATATGTAGTTCCTATTGTGTTCCTGTTGGACAGCGCTGAGCTAAAGGACCAGCTCTAAGCTTTAAGACGCCCACTCCAGAGGCACCTCGGGGGCTGGATTAGAAAGGGGAAGTAAATGCAGTTGTCCAGACCGAAGTTCTGCAGTAAGGGGAAGACTGGGATTTTTTTTTTTTTTTTGGTCAAATGGCACATCCATTTGTGATTTCTCTTCTTCCTAAACTAGGATGCAAAGCTAACATGACTTCTAGGACTAGGTGAAATCTTATCACATCCTGATAGGTGACATTATCAGGCACCCCAGAAGCACTTCTAAATGCTTTCCTCAATGTGGTTTTCATTAAGAAAAAAATTTTAATTTCATTAAAAATTCATCAGATACCTTCCATCACGATTTCCATTTTATAGGTCAATAAACTATAGCTCACTGGTTCAGAAACTTAGCTCACTGGTTCAGGAGCATTTGGCTTACAAGTAACAGAGAGGAGACAGAGGGCTGCCATCAGGGCTCACAGGAGTCACGGGGTTATGACAGCAACAGAATAATTTGCAAGACCTGCACACGGGCAACGCACTGATTACATGAGTCAACTCTGAGGGCAAAATGCCTGGTTTCATATCCTCGTCCTGCTACTCTCTCTCTCTGAGCCTTGGTTTCATTAACTATATAGTGGGGTAATAACGCATTCGCAGTGGTCAGAATTATGAGATACTAGAAAAAAGACCAGGTCCATGCCTGGCAGAGAGAATTGCTCAGCAAACACTGCTGATTACAGTGATCTTACTCTTGCAATCACCCGACGGGACTGGAAGGATCAATGAAAATGAACAGGATTGATAATATTCCCAGCTTACAAATGCAGAAATTGAGGCACAAAGACATTGAGAACCTTGTCTAAGTCCCCTGATTTCTAAGTCTTGGAAGGAGACCTCAAACCCAGGATGTCTGGCTCCCATGGTATGTAGTTCATCATCCTGAACAACCTGTGAAGTCATATTTTTTTTCTTGTTCTTTGAAACGTCTATCTTCGTTTCTTGAGGTATGAAAGTTGCCTGCTCTGCCTGCCCAACATTTTGATGGCAGCCAGTGGGACAGTCCCCAGGTTCGTGTGAGTGCAGAGAGGCTGTCTCTGCATGCCACGGAGCTCAGCGGAAGGGTTACCCAGGACCCCAAGGGCGCCCCAAATACCGCAGGTGTCCAACGGCCGTGGGCCTTTGCCAAAGAGGCATGAGGCAGTTACTACAGCATCTCTTGCCCCTAGGACTGCTCAGGGACTAGGAGTGGTTGGGAGATGGAAATAGGCACTGGACATCAGTGTCACTATCAGACAGAGCTGCCTCCCAAGATACACCCTGGCCAGGCTGGGAATCTGCTGTGTGCTTCTGACCTGGGAGATGCTGACATCTGGTGGGGACGAGCTGGTACTCAGTCTGGACCTCCCCTGAGCCTGATTCTCAGCACTGGCTTCTGGGCCCTGCCTTGGGGACAAAGACCCCACGGGCAAAGTCCCCAGGCGGCTAAGGTAAGCCAGACCTCTCCTTCTTCTGGGTTCCCGTGGCATCTGGAAAGCCAACCCCAGAATCTTCCAGCTGTGGGGTTGTGCTAAGAATCGTTAGCACAGGGGACTTACCCACAGTCCAACCAGCTGATGATTCTGAGGCTGAGCAGATCCAGGAGCCCAGTGTCCTGGAGAATCAAGCACTAGGTCTTTACACCCAGCGCAGTGTTTTGAGCTGCGTGTTATTTCCTGAAGTGTAGTTACACTGAGCTGTAATTATCCAACATCACATTATGACACTCGTGTAGAAAAAGAAATGTTCTTGTCATTTCCACTTTGGGTGAAAACCAGACCCACTGAATCATCCTCAGGGTTATTCATGACACTTCCTCGAGCACGTCACTGTGCAAAGACACATAAGGGGAAAGTGTAGCTCTTTTATTAAAGAAAATTACGGACTGGAAAAAGACTAAGGAAACTTTTTAAAATAAACTGACAACTGATAAGAAAAAAGTTGGTCCTGAAGTCCCTGGAGACATGACTCTCATTGCTGAGCACCTAGCGCCACCTTGTGGTCACTTGCATGACAACAACCGCACCCTCCACTTGGCTCACTCAGCCATTTAAGACTTGTTGAAAATTTCTTGTCTGAGCCCTTAACTCAATGGACTTTGTACTGAAATGTCTCCCGCTACACCCACAGGTTTTAGCATGGATGAAAGATGGACACACAAATTGAGGGCTTGAGCAAGAAGTGTGAATACACAAATACTCTTCATTCAGAACCCTGCCAAGCTATTGCAATCTTAGCCCTGGGACCCTGGGGGCTACATAGGAATTTAACTGAATATAAATCTTTTTAATGTGTATGTGTGCTTTTTCTCTTTTCCTCTTTCTCTTTCTGGGAAAGATTTTTCTATATCTCAGGCAGGAGCTGCAGTGATAAGACAGGTGAACTTGGACACAGAGAGGGGGAGGGACAGAGCCCATCAGTGGCCACACCAGCATGAGAGCTCCAGGCTCCTGTGACTCGTTCACTTAAGGGGTGAATGTTGTGTTTTCCTCTGTAGAGACCCTGTGCTAGGCTCAGGGGTGAGCCCAAACACTACCTAGCCCTCTACCTTTGAAAAACAGAGAGTAATGGGGAAGACCAGCATCTGCTAACCGACATGATGAAAAGTTAAGCTTTAGCAGTAGAAAGCAATGAAGGAAAGTCATATTCACAGCCAGAGTTTTAGGGTCTGACACTTAGAGGCTCCAAGTACTGAAAAGACTATGACCTCCTCCACAATCAAGTTAAAATTAAAACAAACAACAAAAAGACAAGTATAATGAAATCCCCAAAAAAGTCTTGTCTTGCCCACGAAGACTTCTTTGATGTTATTTTATATTTGGAAAGTCAAATAGCATGTTGTGAAAAATTAGGAGTAACTCTGTTTCATTAATGCCTGAAATACAAAATACATACCTAGTCTCCTATTGAAGAATCCAGAAGCGGACATGTATGTAAGAAGTGTTTGACCTGGGGGCGCCTGGGTGGCTCCGTGGGCTAAAGCCTCATGCCTTCGGCTCAGGTCATGATCTTAGGGTCCTGGGATCGAGCCCCGCATCGGGCTTTCTGCTCAGCGGGGAGCCTGCTTCCCTTCCTCTCTCTCTGCCTGCCTCTCTGCCTACTTGTGATCTCTGTCAAATAAATAAATAAAATCTAAAAAATAAATAAATAAATAAAATCTTAAAAATAAAAAAGAAAGATTTGACCTAGTCAGGAAAATCAAGAAATACTCCCCTTGAGGAAATGATCACTGCCTTAAGAGCTTCAAGATGAGAAGGCGGGTAGGAGAAAAGGATGATGAACAATTATAACAAACCTTGGGCAGAGCATGTACAAAGGTCCTGAGGCAGCCTGGAGCTTGGGAAAACTAAGGCCAAAAGTAGGTGGGTGAGGACAATGGAGACTCTGTTGCAAGAGGAGGCGAAGGGCCAGGCCACATGAGGCTTTGTGGGCCACCTTGAGGAGTTTTGCCTTTATCCTTCCAGCAATGGAGAGCAGTGAAAGGATTTTAATTAGTAGGCCATGGTGACAAGATCCAGTTGGTGTTACAGAAAAGCTATTCTGGCTGTGTGTGGAGAATGGATATGAAGAAGGACAAGTGTTTAGTTAGAAGACATTTGTTCCCACAAGAGATGATAGAAGCTTAGATTAAGATGTGGTAGTCAAGATGGAGAGAAGTGACCAGATTTCAGAGCTATTTTGGATTGAATCAAGGTATAAGGAGAAAGGAGATGTCAGGGTGTGTCTTAGGTTTCTCACTTGCTGGAACTAAATGAATAGGGTATCACTCATAGAAACAGAGTGCGGTAGGAAGTGGTAAGTGAACCCTGATATCTATTTTCTCCTTCTCTATTTAGAGATGACATGGGAGTCCTGTCACGGGTTCAGATCATCTCAGGCTCCCCTACCCTTGCCCCTGCTCCACAAGGGCTCTGATGAACCTGAAGCAGGCAGTCCGGTGGATCCTCATCTCTGGCCCATGCTGTGCCTACTGACCCTCCTCTGGAACTTCTGGTGCCCATGTCCTTGCAGACATGCCAGCTCAGAAAAGCAAGAGCGTTAGCACCCCCAGGGGATGAACTACCGGCCAATGGAAAACAAGCCAGTGGAGAAATCTATCCTGCATTCTCTCCCAGAAGGCTGGTCCTCAGGGGCTGTTTATACAATTTACTGCACTGTAGTCCTCCTATCCATTGGCCAATCCATAATATGCAGCTCATCTTATCTCTCTCTCCTTCCTGTGCCACTCCCCTTGCAACTTACTCTTATTCTCTGGGAATTGGTTCCCTAATAAAATAAGAGCACAGAAGCCCCCTGCCTCAGATATTGCCCTGAGGGGAACCCAATCCAGGCAGTAATGTGACCCCCCCCACCCCATGTATTAACTGGAGTCACAGCTGCATGACTAGAGACTGACATGTCCAGCCTCCCTCTCTACAGTTTACTCTCTAACTGTCCACAGGGTATGGGTAGAAGTGATATGTACTTTCCCTGGGTCACAGCCTTCAAAGGGGACATTGCTTACTCTTCACTTCCTGGAACAGGAGCAGGGGGCTGGTAAGCCAGCGTTGACCATGCGCATGAAGACAAGATGTGAAGAAATGGCAGAAGAGCTGGCCACCTCGTGAAGGGGAGCTGAGCCACACACTGTCTCGTCTCACAGCTTCACTATGCCATAACTAACATACAGGAAGACCAGGTTTGGGAAAACACTTGAATCCAGGTTTGGACATTTTGTTTTTGAGCAGCCTTTCAGAGATCTGAGTGAAATAGCAAATGAGATGTGAACCTGGAAGTCAGAGGGAAGGCGTGGACTGAAAACATAAGTTTGTGAATCATCTCCCTCTTCTTTGTGGCTGGTAATAAGAGTCTCATTGTGCCTGGAGTGGTCTAGAAAGAGGGTAGAGAGTGAGAAGAGAAGGGATCCTGGGGGAGAGAGCTTCTAAGATGGCCAAGTCATCCCCACCTCCTGTATCTATGCCTTTGTGCAACTCCCCTTGAATGTGGGCTAGACCTAGTGACTTGCTTCTAAAAAGTAGAATATGGGAAAATGGATGGGATGTCACTTCCAAATCAGGTCATAAAAAGACTGGTTTCCATCTTGGATGCCCTCTCTCTCAATCACTTGCTCTGAGGGAAGTCAACCACCGTGTTGTAAGCTTCCCTATGGATAGATCCACATGGCAAAGACCTGAAGGAGGCCTCTGGCCAATAGCCAGGGAGGGGCTGAGTCCCTTAATCCAACATCCATCTTGTGAAAAAATGAATCCTGCCAATAAGCACATGAGGGAGACTGAAAGCAGACTCTACAGCCCTGGTCAAGCTTTCAGAATGCTCTTCAGCCCTGGCCAACACCTTAACTGCAGCCTTGGGAGACTTTACTCCAGTGACATCTAGTAAAGCCACAGCCAGATTCCTGACCCAGAGAACCCATGGGATAATAAATGTTTGTTTTCTAAGCTACCAGGTTTGGGGGTGATCTGTTTCCCAGCAATCAGTAACTACGGCGGAGCCGATGTCAGAGTCTTGAGGATTTCTACCTCTTTAACGGCTGGGAATGAAGAACAAGCCAATACAAGAGGCCATGGGCATAGACGGCAATCCAAGTGGGCGCGAAGTCACAGAACCCACGAGAAGATAGGAGGGAAGAGTCAACAGTGTTGAGATGCTGCCGAGAGATCAAATTAGATGAGAAACAAATACTGGATGAACATCAAGATGGGGGGGCACTGGTGACCTCGGGATCCAAGCTGCTTCTTCAGGACCAGTGGGCCTGGATAATCTGTTTAGAATGATTGAGGAGAAGGGTGCCTGGGTGGCTCAGTGGGTTAAGCCTCTGCCTTCGGCTCAATGATCTCAGGGCCCTGGGATCGAGCCCCACATTGGGCTCTCTGCTCAGCAGGGAGCCTGCTTCCTCCTCTCTCTCTCTCTGCCTGCCTCTCTGCCTACTTGTGATCTCTGTCTGTCAAAGAAATAAATAAAATCTTTTTTAAAAAAATAAAAAAAAAAGAATGATTGAGGAGAAAGCTGGAAAAGAGGAACTACAGAACTTTGCCTCGAACTTTGACAGAGAAAGCAAAAATAGAGGAGGACAGAATTTTTTTAATGGCAAAGACTTGAGATTGCCGAAGAGCCAACGGGGACTTCTGGGATGGCAGGGTTTGGAGTGCCAGGGACCTACTCCTCAGGAAAGAACCATCACTGGTGAAAATCATTATACCCAACCACTAGAAGTCTCTGGAAATTGTCTTAAGAAAGGCTAGCACACAAAGAAACATTTATTTAAGAACTAAATCTCAGTAAGTATAGGGAGACTCTATGTAACTTGAGCTTCCTTCCCCCGTTCATCTCAACAAGACAATGGAAGCTCTAATCAATGTGGGTTGTGTGAATAATGTGGGCCTCCCTCTCCTCTATGTTCCCTGTCAAGGGCTAGAGTTGTTCACAGGGAAAGTCATGCTACTAGCATTTCTCATTTACCCAAACTCCAAGCTGCAGAAGCTAACCTCCTGGCAGAGGTAGCAAACTATCAGTGGCTCATTCCCTCCACTTAGTGCTCACTCATTGGTCAGAGACATAACTGCAGGCACAGCAGGCTAAGAATATGGGGGCCCTAACTGCCCTCACCCCAGCTCAGTTGAAAATGGAGGTTCTATACCAGGAGAAGCAAGCCGAGAAGACTAGAGGCTGCCATCATCACTCAGTGCTCTGCTCCTAAGTCAGGTTGTCGCTGTCCCAGCCCTCACCTCTGAAGAAATGGTTCAGAGATTTTCACCTAGGATAAGAGGCAGTTAATACAAACGGAGAGCTCCAAAGCTCTTGCCAGAGGGATTGAATTTATTTGAAATGGAGTGTGGGGAATTTCAAGCCTAAGAGTGCTCACAAAAGCAATGAAGATTTTGGTGGTAAGCAATGAAGAGGAAGTTAGTAGATCCATTAGAACAGCAAAGTAAATTACAGGCCAGCTAGTTTACCAGAAAGAATCCAGTTAAGAGACAGCAAAGGAGAGCTATCCTGGGTCAGAACAAACCTCAAAGACTTGCTTTTAAAGCTCCTTCTGCAAAGGTGCCCAAATCTAATTGGGTCAGAATGCAGAACAGGGTACAGCCCCAAAGTATTGTCAACAACAGTAGAGCAATCAGAAGACAATGAGTGGAGTCTAAGAGCTAGATGTGATAATAGCAAAGGCAAGGAGGTTAATAGAGATTTTAGACAAAGAGACCATCAAAGAGAGCCCTGCTAAAACCCACCATCCCAGGGTGACTGTGTGCATGTCTCACTCTGGGAGGAGTAACATCAGAGGCTTCATATTAAGGTGGAAATATAATTTGCTAAAATAGTTCAGCCAAGTCACTAAACAAACACATAAGACAGAACAGAGACAACAGAACAACAGAAACAAATCAAGGAGGGAGAGAATATCAGTCTCCAGAATTTCTACAATATATCATCACCTAAAATGTCTAGATTTCAAGCAAAAATTACAAGACAGGCAAAGAAACTAAAAAGTATAGCCCATGCAAGGGGGTCGTGGCGGGGGGGGGGGGGAAGCAGCAACAGAAACCATCTGTGAGATAGCCCAGATGTCAGATGTAACAGACTTCAAAACAGCCATTATAGATATGTTCAGAGAAGTAAAAGGAATCATGCTTAAAGAAGTAAAAGATAATGATGACAGTGTTCCATCAAAAAAAGACTATCAATATAAAGTGATAGAGATTATATATGTATTTTAAAAGAACCAAATAGAAAATCTGAAGTTAAAAAGTGTAATAGCTGATATGAAAACATTCACTAGAGGGATTTGACAATAAATCTGAACTGACAGAAGAAAGAATCCATAAAGTTGAAGATATGTTGATAGAAACTACATAATACAAAGAACAGAGAGAAAAAACAATGAAGTAAATGAACAGAACCTCAGAGAAATGTGGGACACCATTAGGCACACTAAAATACACATAATGGGATTACTAGAAAGGGAGATAAAGGAGAAGAGGGAAATAATGCAAAGAAATAATGGCTGAAAACTTTTTGGCAAGAGTGCCAAGACAATTCAATGGGAAAAGAAAAGTCTTTTCAACAAATGTAAGGACAACTGAATATCCACATGCAAAGAAATTATGTTGAATCCCTATCTCACACCACAGAGAAAAATTAACTCATAATGGACCAAGACTTAAATGTAAGAACTAAAACTATGAAACTTCCAAAGAAAACATAGGCATAGGTCTTCATTACCTTGGACTAAGCAACAATTTCTTAAATACAACACCAAAAATCACAAGCAGCAACAACAAAAAATAGATACATTGGATTTCATTAAAATTGAAAACTGTGCTCCAAGGAAGACAATCAAGAAAATGAGAAGACAGCCCACAGAATAGGAGAAAATGTTTGCAAACATATACCTGATAAGGAACTTACTGTGTCTACAATATATAAAGAATTATTGTAACTCAAAAATAAAAAGACAACCCAATTAAAAATTGGCAAAGGGAGGGGTACCTGGCTGGTTCAGTTGGTTCAATTCTTGATCTCAGGGCTATGAGTTTAAGTCCCACATTGGGTGTAGAGATTACTTAAAAATAAAATCTTTTTTAAAAAATTGGCCAAGGATCTTAATGGACATTTTTCTAAAGAAGATATACAAATGGCTAATAAGCATGTGAAAAGATGATTAACATCATTAGCCATCAGGAAAATGCAAAGCAAAATCACAGTGAGATGCCATTTCACAACCACAAGGAGGGCTGTAATAAAAACACAGACAAGAGGGGTGCCTAGGTGGCTCAGTCATTAAGCATCTGCCTTCAGCTCAGGTCATGATCCAGGGGTCCTGGGATCAAGTCCCCCATCGAGCTTCTTGCTCAGCCGGGAGCCTGTTTCTCCCTCTGCCTGCTGCTCTCTCTGCTTATGTTCTCTCTCTGTGTCAAATAAATAAAATCTTAAAAAAAAAAAAACAACAATAACAAGTGTTGGCAAGGATGTGGAGAAATTGGAACTCACACACTGCTGGTAGGAATGGAAAACGGTGCAGCCACTTTGGAAAACAGTCTGGTGGATCCTCAAAAGTTTTAACATAGAATTACCATCTAACCTAGCAATTCTGCTCCTAGATATATACCCAACAGAAATGAAAATGTGTCCATGCAGAAACATACAAATGTTCATACAAACATTATTCCTAATAGCCAAAAAGTGGAAACAAACCCAAATGCCCATCAGGTAAAATGTAGTACAGCCCACATGGTATATTATTGGACAGTTTAAAAAAAAAAAGTACTGATATATGCTACAATCTGGTTGATTCTTGAAAGCATTATGTTAAGTGAAAAAAGTCAGTAGCAAAGAATCATACATTGTACGACTCCATTTATTTTAAAGCATCTAGAATAGGCAAATCTACAGAGACAGTGTATTAGTGGCTGTCTAGGGCTGGGCGGGGAGAGGAGGTGGGAAAGGGAATAATTGCTAAAAGGGGGCAGTGAAGAGTTATAAATATGTTCCAAAATTGACTGTAGTGATGAGTGCATAACTCTGAGTACATTAAGAACCATTACATTGTTATGCTTACATAGGCAGGTTATATGTATGGCATGAGAAGTACGTCTCAATAGAGCATTATTTAAAAAATAAAAGTCAACAGAAAGGATCTGGTTGAAAGGATTGAACCAGATGAAGGCAGAAAGGGATAAAGGACGGTCTAGGTGAGGGAGCAAGCAAGGCAGAGGTGGAAGGTTTCACCTTCAGCAGCAGGACAGCAGCCCCCCCTCCCTGGGGTTTGGGATCAGTGCCGCTGTTGGGAGGTCTGAAGACCTGGGTTTGAGAATATGTCTCCTATCTGATGGATAAACAGTTAAGACTGAAGGGAAGCAGGTCGGAAGTTTGAAGGGAATGGAGGTTTGACATATGGTATCTCTGAATAGTTGCCATGGAGAGGTTACCTATAAGCGAGTCCAGCTTCACAGGTGTGCAACCTGTACAACTGCACAGTGCCTGCACTTAAAAATGCTCCATGTGTGGTTTTCTGCTTTGCTGTCAGTGTCGTGAAATTGATTTTTGAACGAGGGGCTCCACATTTTCATTGGGTACTGGGTCCCACAAATTAGGTAACATGTCCCACCCTATAAAGAACTACCCAGAACCCAGTTTAGAATACATGTAAAAGTGGCTTCTATTCAGCTGAGAGTCAGAGGGGAAATTACAAAGCTCAGACTTAGATTAACCCAAGAACGAATCCCCAGATCATCTCTCTCCCTACTATCTATCTCCCTGGACTTCTTGCTCTTACTTTACACAGAATTTCAGTGAGAAACTGAAGTTGTTTTACTGTTCAATTAATTTCCTGGGAAGGCGGAATGAGGCTTCCCCACCCCACTGACGTCTGGCTTGGCCATGTGACTTGCTTCAGCCAGGAAATGTGTCACTTCCAAGCAGAAGCTGAGACCCAGCACATGGCTTACCAGGGCTTATTTTCCTGTTATGAAAGCAGAAATGCCCCAGATAATGAGCTGCCCTATCAGCCAGATCCTGGGATGAAGAGATACCATGGGGCAATGCTCCAGCTGAGCTGGAACTACAGTGTGTACAAGAGATAGATCTCCATTGCTTTAAGCCCCTGGGATTCTAGAGTTATTTGTGACTGCAGTGTCACCCACCTTATCGGGACCATTCAGAGGGGCCTCTGTTTTTCAGGACCACATCAGCTCAAAAGCAGCATATTAGGAGATGCTCCAGAGCTTTCTCTCACCTCTAGAACTTGACACATTGTATATATTTGTTGCAGTCACAGTGGGAAACTCCTGTCTCCTCTGAGTGCTATCCAAACTCCTCTGTCTGTGTTTAGAACTCCCCAAGACCAAGCTGAACATATTCATCTCCCACGAACCTCCCTCCTCCAACCCACGGACCTCCCCCCAACAACTGATCTGCTCACCCAACTTTCCATCTGCTCATCCATTCATTCTTTTCTCCAATGTATGCTGTCACCCACTCTGTCACAGGGACTGTGTTAGATGCAGAAATGTTTACCAGGCGGGGTCTCCCTGACCTGGGGATTGAGTCCCCACACCTTGGCCATGCTGTTTCTCTCTGCCAGAAGCATCATTCTGACCCCTCTCTCTGCCTTTTGAAGCTGCAGACCCTCCTTCCGGACACAAACGGAAACCCCACCTCCATCTGCTAGCCTGCCCATCACCCCATTTACTCAGGAACAGCCTCTCCCTCTTCTCAAATCCTGCACTCATCATTTTCTTGTAAATTACTTGGCAATCAGCTAGATCCTGCCTAATGGCCTCTCTTCTTGTTCTTTGAAGGGCTATTTAAATCTCATTATTAAAACATTTATACTTTTCTTTTCTCACGTCCTTAAATAGATGCATAGAAGCAGCACATTGCTTAATGCAGACTTAATTAATTAAAGTCGAGTCAAGTGGCCTTATTTATTTCACATGTCTTGCTTATATTCGGCCAACTTTTGACCTAGAAAAATGGCATCCTCCAACCTAACAGTTCTATGGAAAGTAACCTTGCTGGCTTTGGAAGCATTTCCCTTGCTTGGGTTCTAGGGAAGAATGCACACAATGGGTCCTCGAAAGGGGACTACTCCCTGCCTCTTCTGCTCTCTTCCTAAACCTCAAAGGCTCCAACACCCTGAAACTCTACACCACACAGAAGAGTATGGGTAGGTATTAGGGGAGAGAGCTGTTCTGGAACATCAGCACCCCCCAACCTTCCAACCAAGGCTTCTCCTCTCATCCCAAACTAGGAATGTCTCCAAAGATCCAGCAGAAAGACAAGAGAAACCCAAAGAGAGGTATTTGGGAAGCGTCCTCTGGGTACTGAACACTTGGGCCAAGAGTTGCTTGTACACGTGCTCGCTTGATCCTCCCGGACAGCCTTCAGAGGTTGGGTGTCCTCCGTTTTCCAGAGAAGGAAGCCGGCTTGCAAGACATGAAGTGCCATGCCCAAGGTCACCCAGCAGCAAGTACCAGTGTCCCTTTGTCTGGGACATCTGTAAGTACCAGTGTCTCTTTGCCTGCCCAACTGTAGTTCTTTGGGAGCACTTTCTGCTCTGCAAGGCCTCTCACTGACTGCTCACAACCGTCCCGCTCAGTGGATACGGTCCCTGTCCCGCAGATACCGAGCCAGGCCCCCAAAGACTTCACTTCTCCCATCAAGCAGAGAATCACTCCAACAGGGCACACTGGAGTCATCCCGCTCAGCCTGGCCAACTTGGCACAGCCGAGTTGGCAATGGGATGTGCGTGTCGCACAGCTGAATTATCAGAAACGGCATGGCCTCCACTTTACCACTATCATTTTAAAGATTATTATTCAGTTATTTCAGCTAATTAAGCCTTGAATGCTGGCCAGCTCAGCTTCCAGCACAGAGAGGAAGTGCAGAAGCTTGTGGTCGGCTTCCCCTCCAGCTTTTCTCTCTCTCTTGCTGGGGCAGGAGAGCTCAGGGCCTGCATGGGGAGAACAAGGGGAACAAGGAAGGGCACTCAACCTTCCCTGCCACCACCCATCCGGCGGGGCAGGAGGTCTGGTGTCCACCGCAGAAAAATCCCCTTTTCTCATGAGTGGGCAGCCTGTTCTCTCCAGGTCCAGCAGGGAAGAGCCTGGACTGGCTTGAAGCCTGGGTTTAAGGCCAAGAGCAATGCACTGCAATCTGGCTTAGTAGCTGTGGGGGGTTGGAGAATCCCCTCTTTACTCACCTGCATGCCATGTGATATGTCTCCCGAGTATCTCAAGCAGGAGACGGTAGCTATATCTGTCTAATATGGTAGCCAGGAGCCACGTGGCCCTATCTAGATTTTAATTTCAATTAGGTAAAAGGTAATTAGATTACAAACTCAGTTCCTCTGTCACACTGGCCACATATGAGGGCTCTCGCGCTACTGTATCATACGGGCACCTCTGTCACCTCAGAACACCTCTGTCACCACAGAAAGTCCTACTGAACAGCCCTGCCCGGTGATGAAGGGTGTGAGTGCCCATGTTCGACTCATGGAGGCGAACCCCAGCACCACAGCTTACTGGGAGTCTTGGGCAAATTACTTAATCTCCTTAACCTCAGTTTTCCCATCTGTAAGATGGGGAATTACAGGGCCAAGCTCACAGAGCTGTTGTAAAGAGTAAATGAGAAATATACGGGAGACACAGGAAGAATGCCAAATAATGGTTAAAAACCCCATTGTTGGTTCTTATTACGCTGATACGAGGCTTCAGTCTTACAAAGCGATTTCACAAATGCTACTTGACTTGCATTTTACGATGAGTCGGGGGCAGTCAGGGAGATGAGGAGTCAGCTGAGCCATTTTACAGAGGCAAACTGAGACACAGAGGTGACATGACTTCTCCAACAGATGCCAGAACCAGGACTTGACCTAAGTGAATAACGCAACAGCTAACATGTGTGGATTCTTTCACGTCTGACATCCTGAGATATCTTGGCACGTCCTGTTTCAGCCTTAGCCTAATCTCATGAGGCCAGGAACATTCCTTAGAACATTCCTTAGAACCTCTCATGAGTGAGAGGCTCTGCTCTAAACATTCTTTTAATCTCCACAACAACCCAATGGAGGAAGTATGCTTATTAGTCCCATTTCAGTGATGAGAACGGTGAAGAACAGAGAGGGTCACCAACTTTCCCAAAGTCACACAGCCAGGAAGTGGTGGAGTCAGGACATGAGAACCCAGAAAGTCTGACTCCAGCCGGATTGGAGAGAGGTCCCCCTTCACTCACCCACATCTCAGCACAGGTGAAGGAAGTGGGAAGAGGACAAAGCCCCTTTGTTCCCAAAGCCTGTGTCTCTCTCCAGCTCTAACACCTGTGTCCAAGGGGAGAAGAGTGCAAGCTGCTCTCGAAGCCTCAGGGGCTGCGGGTGAGAGACGGGAGGTAGAGAATACAGGAGCCTGCCGTGAGGTATATGGCTGTGACGGGAGCCCAGGTGCCTTTCTTTCTGTGACTCTCACTGTGCCCCTGTCTTGGTCTGCTCATGTGGCCGGGACAAATACCATGGACCGGGGGACTCAAACAAGAGACGTTTATTTTCTCAGCTTCAAAGGCTAGAAGTTGGTGGAAGCCTGTCGGCAGGCTCGGCTCTTTCTGAGG
>ML102223.1:15814-31108 GCA_003697995.1 Taxidea taxus jeffersonii
CTGGGTTTAAAAACCACTGAGCTGTGTGGCTCAGTTGGTTATATGTCTGCCTTCTGCTCAGGTCATGATCCCAGGGTCCTGGGATTGAGCCCCATATTGGGCTCCCTGCTCAGCGGAGCCTGCTTCTCCCTCTGCTGCTCCCCCTGCTTGTGTTCTCTCTCCCCCCCCGACCCCCATCTCACTCCCCCGCCATGTAAAAAAAAAAAAAATTTAAAAAAAAAAAAAACCCACATGGTGTGAGAAAGCCCTTGGAGTTAAGGATCATGGGTCTTCCCTTCTCAGTTAAACAGCCCAATAGGGGCGCCTGGGTGGCTCAGTGAGTTAAAGCCTCTGCCTTCGACTCAGGTCATGGTCCCAGGGTCCTGGGATCGAGCCCCGCATCGGGCTCTCTGCTGAGCGGGGAGCCTGCTTCCTCCTCTCTCTCTGCCTGCCTCTCTGCCTACTTGTGATCTCTGTCTGTCAAATAAATAAATAAAATTTTAAAATAAATAAATAAAAATAAACAGCCCAATAATCTGTTATGTGTGTTTGGTTGTCTTGCCCCTTCCCACCACGGAACATTCGTAGATGCTGTTCCCTTCTGCCAAGGATGCCTCCCAATCCCCACTGATCCTGCTTGATTCCTGCTCCTCCTTCCTCTCCGGAGAAACCTCTCCTACATCCCAAAGCCAAGTCTAGTTATTTGGTTATCTGGTTACTTGTTCTAACAGCACCCTGATCCTGCCCGAGACCCACAGGTTATTCTGAGAAGTCGGGTCACCTGCTCCCATCAGACTGCCAGCGCTTTGAGGTCAGGCACCATGTCCTTCCTACCCCAGTGCCCAGCAGAGTATATGGCATAGAGCCCTGTAAATACCTGTTGAAAGGAATGAATATTACCTCCTCTCAACGGCCTTACTTAACATGCCTTTCCCGCTGAGATCCAGGCTTCCTTTCTCCTCTTAGTTCCCATGACAGTTTTCATTTCATCTCAGCATGTCTTACACTGAACGTTCTAGTTATATCGGTCACCCTCTCTCGACTACGAGGCTTTGGAGCTAAGGTTAGAGTCCTATTCCTGTTTCTATCCCTGGAGCCCAGCTCACAAGCTGGTACAGAGTAAGCAACCCACTGTGAACTGAGAATGGAAATGCCTCCTGGCAGTGAGATCCCCCATCATCCAATAGTGTTCAGACAACCAAAAATGATTTTTAGAGCACCGGTATAACAATCAGGACTCTCAAATAATTGAACCATTCAGGAGGCCTTCAGGCATGGTCGGATCCAGGGGCTCGCACACAATGACATCAGGCTGCAGCCTCTGTTCTATCAGTACTGTGTTTTGCTATATTAGCCTTAGGCAGATTTTCTCCTTGGACTCACTAGCTTCCAAAAGATCCAGATGCAGATCCTCCTCGCTGTGAGTCCTGTGAAAAGAGGTTCTTACCCCAAGGGTTCAAATAAAGGTTCACAAACGGAATCCCACTGGGCCAGTTTGGCCACAGACCTACCCCTGAGCCAGTCACAGCAGCCTGGAAGAATTGACATTGTAAGTGGTCAGGCCGCAGAGCCGGACATGGAGTCATCCCTGCTGAATGGAAAGATTTAGAGCTAGCTCAGTAACCAAGAGACAGGAAAATGGAAGTTGGATAGACAAGACCCACCACGTTCCCTCTGACCAGTCTTTCTGACACCGTTCACCTGTGCACCCAGGAGGCTGCCAAAAATGTTGCTACAGACCCTTCGATGCTGCTTCCGGGCCTGTGGCTCTGAGATTTCAGTAAATCACTGCTCGGCCCCCCAGACCTGGTGGACTGCAAGCCAGAGACCACCCCCTCCCCACCAGACCACGGTGCCCAGGATAAAGAGCCCACCAACCCCCCCCCCCCACCGAGCTCCTCACACAGGGGAGAACGGGGCCCCAAGGAGAGGCACTTAGCCTTGATGTGGTTTCCTGTTGCTGCCCTTCCTACCAAGACGTCATTGGCCTTGGCTCCCTTCCTGACTTTGCTATTTTTTTCTAGCTCCTATGAAGGAGACAGCAGGAATGGGAAGGCCTTCTCCAATAACCTGAGCCTTTCAGGCTCTCTTGCTCTGTTGGTTATAGACTCCCTCATATTCAAAAAATGACATTTATTTATTTTTTTAGTTTTTTAGTTCGTTGGATGGGTGGAATAATCCATCCTAGGTGCCCTCAGGACTCCCCGTGTCCTTGTCTCCTACATTTTACCATCTTGGGCTCCAGATGACTGTGAGAATGGGAAGCGCTTCTCATTGCCCTGAAATCGGCCTCCCAGTCCTCCCTTAGCATAACAACAACTGAGATTGAACATAGCTACGTATCGGACCCTTACCCTAACTCAGGCACTGAGCTAACACTCACTCAACCTCCACAGCAGCCGCATGGGTCTGGGCACTGTGATCACCTGCAACTTACAGTTAAGCACACCAAGTCCTGGTAGTCATGTGCCCAAACCACGCAGCCGGTCGATATCAGAGTCGGAGCTCCAAGGGTGTGACTCTAACGGCTATGTGTGGGGGCTCTGGGGGTAAGCACCCTCAGCTCCATCCGCACCTATGTTCTCCTTCTCCCATAGCATGACCCATCTTTACTCATGCTGCTCTGCCCAGAGTAGGGTCCTCCCTCCTCCCCTCTGTGTAGACCGATGGCAGGTGGGGGCACTGCTAGGCTACAATGCTTCACCAATTACCCCCCAAATCTCAGGGGCTTTATTCCAACAAAGATCCATTTCTCGTTCATGCCACACACTGCTGTGGGTCAGGTGGCCTACCTCTACCTTCTAGATGGCCTCCAGTGGGACAGGAGAGAGGGAAGGGGAGCGCTAGCTCTTAACTGCCTCTGCCTGAAGAGACACATGTCATTTCCGCCTACATTTCCCTGACCCCAACCAAGAGCGGGTGGACGTTTGGTGAACACATCCTGTCTTTGGCGCAAATTTACCACGCAGCTCCTGCCAGAGGGCAAAGAGTAAAGGCAGTACAGATGGGAGCAGGGGTGAAGGCCAAAGGGCCCGGGTCCAGGCCGGTGGTGGGGAAGTGGGGACGGGTGAGTAGGATCTGCGGACTAAGCACGTATCGCCCACTCCAGACCCCAGCTCGGGGTGGTGCTGCATTTCTGCCATCCTGGGTATTGCTCAGAAGTCAGCCATCACTGAACTTGGCTGAGACTCCTCTCTGGGTCTGGGACTGCTAATGACAGGATTTGACCTGAGCCAAGGGAACAATGTAGTAAGAATAACAATTCCTGACCTTCCAATCTTTAGAGTTTACAAGTCAGACTCACAGCCAAAATCTCATTTGACCTTCACAATAACCTTGTGACGTGGGTGTGTTATCTGCATTGTCTGGTAAGGAAACGCAGAGAGAAATGAGGTAACAGCCCCAAGTCGCACAAAGCCCGTGCGTGCTAGAGTCCTTCTCCGTGCCAGCTTTCTGGGTCCATGCTCAGGGCTCTTCCGCAGCTCCACTGCCTCCCATGCAAATTTCGATGGAAATTGACCCCATGAAAATGAACATCAACAGGATTTGGACTCAAGAGCGTGGGTGCTCCGGGCACCAGGGGGAAGTGCAGGTGTTGGAGGCAGACAGCCTGGCAGGGATCCCACAGTTCTGCCACCTGCTAGCTGGGTGAGAGGTGGCATGTTGATCCCTCTGGGCTCACTGTCCTCCCCTTAACCCATAAGGTTATGGTGGAGAGTTAACGAAATAAGGAATGTTGAATGCTTAGCACAATGCCTCGCTCAACGAATCAGAGCTTCAGAAAGAGCTTCAGAAACGCTGAATGATGCTGACGGTCCTTCTTAGAGAGAAAACGATGTCAGGACCCCTTCCTTCCTCCCTGGGGCATGATCGCAGGTCACTATGTTACACTCGGCTTCTAATCTAAACTTTGTACCCCTTAATTAACACTTCCCCGTTTACCCTTCCCTCCAGCCCCCAGCCGCTGGTGCACACCATTTGACTCTGCTTCTCTGAGTCTGACTACTTGAGATTCCTCATGTGAGGGATACCATGTAGTATTGTCCTTCTATGTCTAACTTACCTAGCATGAGGTCCTCCAGGTTCATCCATGTTGATGCAAATGGCAGGATCTCCTTTTTCAAGGCTGAATAATATTCCATTGTACATATATGCCATATTTTCTGTTTTTAAAGATTTATTTGTTTACTTATTTGAGAGAGAGAGAGAGAGAATGAGGGGAGAGGCAGAGGGAGAGGAGGAGGGAAAGCATCTTAAGCAGACTCCCCACTGAGCACAGAGCCCAACACAGGCCTAGATCTCACAACCCTGAGACCATGCCCTGAGCCAAAAATCAAGAGTCAAAAAAACAAAATCAAGAGTCAGATGCTTAACAGACTAGGCCAGCCAGGTGCCCCATATACCGTATTTTCTTTATCCATTTGTCCATCAATGGAAATTTCAGTTGTATCGGTGTCTTGGCTATTGTGAATAAGGCTGCAGTGAACATAGAAGTTCACATAACTCTCTGAGATCCTGATTTCAGTTCCTTTGGCTGCATACCCAGAAGGGGGATTGCAGAATCATATAATAGTTCTCTTTTTAACTCTTTCTAACTTTTTGAGGAACCTCCATACCGTTTTCTTTGGGGATCTGCCCTGGCCACTGACGCCAACCCATGGCCCTTCATCTCAGTTTTGCTGCCACCCAGGGGCGATTTCATGCCATGCAGGGTTGTCTCCAAGTATTCCTTTTAGGACAGTCGTTCTTGAAAAGAAAGTGGGAGTGGAGGAAAGAGGAAAGCGAATCTAAGGATATGGTCTGGGAGCCAGGAGAGTTGCAAAAGTCCCACAGGTGCTTCTGACATGTGCCTCCACCCTGTGCTGTCAGGGACCCACGGACTGAGGCAAAGCTCCAGAAACAAGAAAGGAGGGGGAGGGGGAACTAGGACAATCCTCTTTCACCAGCACCAAGAATGCATGTGAGCTGTTGCTTCCAAAGGGTTTCTGCTCCGCCTTGTGGATGAGCCAATGTTTTGTTTTCCTGACACAATTCTCCAGCCAGTAAAGCCAGGAACAGGAAAGTTAAGAAATGGCCTTGCCTAAAAATTCATACAGAAAACCACAAGAAAGGACTTGTATCAAATATATATAAAGAACTCCGAAAATTCAATAATAAAAGACAAATCAGAAAAGGGTCTAAACAGACATTTCCTCCAAAGAAGATATACAGAAGGCTAATGTTCAAATAAAAAGATGCTCAACATCATCAGCCCTCAGAGAAATGCCAAGCAAAACCGCAAAGACATACCACTTTGAACCCACGAGGACAGCTAGAATCAAGAAGACAGGTGTTGACGAGGAGGCAGAGAAACCAAAACCCTCACAACAACACTGAAATGATGCAATCACCCAGGAAACAATCTGGAAGTTTCCCAAAAGGCTAAATATCGAGCTCACCTATGACCCAGGAATTCCACTCCTTGACAGAGACCCAGCAGAAATGAACCCCATGTCCACATAAAAGCACATACACATATGTTCATGAGCGTTCCTGGTAACAACCAAAAAGTGAAGGCAGTCCAAGTGCCTATCAAAAATAATGTGGGGGGCGCCTGGGTGGCTCAGTGGGTTAAGCCTCTGCCTTCGGCTCAGGTCATGGTCTCGGGGTCCTGGGATCGAGCCCCGCATCGGGCTCTCTGCTCCACGGGGAGCCTGCTTCCTCACCCTCTCTCTCTGCCTGCCTCTCTGCCTACTTGTAATCTCTGTCTGTCAAATAAATAAATAAAAATCTAAAAAAAAAAATAATGTGGTATCGCCATACTATAAGTATTACCGGACAACAAAAAGGAATGGAGCACTGACATATGCTATTATATGGATGAGCCTTGAAGACATTATGCTAAGAAGCCAGTACCTTGTTTGTCCTTCTTTCTCTGTTTTTTCCCCTTTTCTTGTTTTTTTGTTTCTTAAATCCCACATGCGTGAAATCACATGGTATTTGTCTTTCCCTGGCTGGACTTAGCATTCTACTTTCTAGCTCCATCCCTATTATTGCAAATGGCAAGATTTCCCACTTTTTTTTTTAAGATTTATTTATTTATTTATTTGTTAGAGAGAGAGAGAGAGTGCGAGCACAGGCAGACAGAGAGGCAGGCAGAGGCAGAGGGAGGAGCAGGCTCCCTGCCAAGCAAGGAGCCCGATGCGGGACTCGATCCCAGGACGCTGGGATCATGACCTGAGCCGAAGGCAGCCGCCCAACCAACTGAGCCACCCAGGCGTCCCTCCCACTTTTATATAGCTGAGTAATATTCCTGTGTGTGTATGTGCGTGCGTGCGTGTGTGTGTGTGTGTGCACCACATCTATACCACATCTTTATCCATTCATCTTTCCGTGGACACTTGGGCTGCTTCCACAGTTTGACTATTGTAAATAATGCAGTAAACATCAGGGGACGTGTATCCCTTTGAATTACTGTTTTTGTATCCTTTGGGTAAATACTCAGTAGTGTGATTACTAGGTCATAGGGTAGTTCTATTCTTAACTTCTTGAGGACTCCTCATATTATTTTCCAGAGTGGCTGCACCAGTTTGCATCCCCACCAACGGCGCAAGAGTGTTCACCTTTCTCCACATCCTCATCAACACTTGTTGTTTCTTGTCTTTTTCATCCTGGCTGTTCCGTGAGGAGATACCTCATTGTAGTTTTGATTTTCATTTTCCTGATGATGAGTGTTGTTGAGCATATTTTCTTATGTCTGCTGGCCAACTGAATGTCTTCTTTGGGGAAACATCTGTTCATGTCTTCTGCCCATTTTTTCATTGGATTATTTGGTTTGGGGATGTTGAGTTGTGTCAGTTCTTGACATATTTTGGATACTAACCTTTTATTGAATATGTCATTTGCAAATACCTTCTATGATTCAGTAGGTTGCCTTTTAGATGTGTTGACCGTTTCCTTCGCTGTGCAGAAGCTCTTCATTTTGATGTCCGAATAGTTTGGTTTTGCTTTTGTTTCCCTTGCCTCAGGAGACCTATCTAGAAAAATGTTGCTGTAGCTGATGTCAGAGAAATTACTGCCTGTGCTCTCTTCTAAGATCTTTATGGTTTTAGGTCTCACATGTAGGTCTTTAATCATTTTTGTGTTCAATGTAAGAAAGTGGTCCAGTTTTATTTTTTTGCATGCAGCTATCCAGTTTTCCCAGCACCATTTTTTGAAGAGACTGAGAATGAAAGTGCTTTTGCTATGAACATCTCTTGAATGTGCCGGGGGCTGGATTACACCCTCCCCTCACACATACCGGAGACCACATGCACAGATACTCTATATGCTCCCTGCTTCAGGAGGCTCTGATAGGGAGGCAAAGGTGTGTAGGAGGAATCATACCCTTACAGAAGATGCCTTTCTCTTTTGGGGATAGAAGAGGCAGAGAATTAGTTGACAACCAGCCTAAAACAGATCAGACCAGGTCTGAAGAAAAGAGCAAGGATGAGGTCGTGGCAGGGCTGGGGAACATGGTAGGCTCAGGAAAGGAGATTCTCTTGCCAGTTCCCAACCAGTGAGAAGGCTTAACTCTACCTTCCCAGGTCCAGCTGCTTCTCACCCCACGTTTTAGTTATTATTGGGGGAACAAATTATCCCAAAACTTAGCAGCTTGCAACAGCCATTTTATTGGGCACCTGTATTCTACGGATCAGGGATTTGGACAGGGAACAGGGTAGATGGGTGACCTGAGGGATGACTTGTTTCTATCCCATGATGCCTGAGGCCTCAACTGGGTAGAGGTAGAGACACAGGGCAGATCTGACAGCTGGAGGCTGGAATCTTCTAGCACCAATTCCCTTGCATGTCAGGTGCCTTGCCTGGGTAGACTCAAGATGGACTGACAACAGAGTGCCTATGTGTTGGCCTCCCCATGCATCTTGGTTTCCTTGGAACATGGCGGCCTCAGGGTAGGAAGCCGTCTTCCAAGGTGGCCCAGTGCTTCAAGCACCAGTGTTCTCGCACATCAGGCAGAAGCTGCATCACCATTTATGCCTCAGCCTGGGAAGTCCAAAGCAACCTCCCCACATGCTCTATTGATGAAGATGATCACAAGCCCACCCAAATGAATGGGCAAAGATGTCCTGGCAGGAGGAAAGTCAAGAAATTTGGGGGTCCTGTGTCAGGGAAGAGGCTCAGGAGTATACGTGGACGGACTCTTTGAGGAGGATCTTCCCTGTTTCCAGAAGAATCCAGGGAGAGAACCTCTCAGGTATAATACCGAACAAAAGAAGCCAGATACAAAAGAGTGCATACCAGAACCTGAATAGACATTTCTCCAAAGACGACATCCAGATGGCCAGCAGACCCATGAAAAGATGCTCAACATCACTCATCATCAGGGGAATGCAAATCAAAACTATAATGATATATCACCTCTCACCTGTCAGATAAAAAACACAGAAAACAACCTGGGTTGATGAGGATATGGGAAAAAGGGAACGCTCTTGCGCTGTTGGTGGGAATGCAACCAGAACGACCAGGGCACCTGGGCAGTTCAGTTGGTTAAACGTCTGACTCTTGATTTCAGCTCAGGTCATGAGATCAAGCCCCGTGTCAGGCTCCACACACAGCTTAGAGTCTGCTTGAGATTCTCTCTCTCTCCTTCTCCCTCTGCTCTTCTCTCTGCTCATGCACTCTCTCCCTAAATAAATAAGTAAAATCTTTAAAAAGGAAAATAGAATTGCCATATAATCCAGTAATTCCACTTCTGGGTATTTACCTGAAGAAAACAAAAACAGTAATCTGAAAAGATATACGTACCCCTATGTTTATAGCAGCATTAGTCATAATAGCCAAAAATATAGGAGCAACTCAAGTGTCCATCGATAGATGAATGGATAAAGAAGATGTGGTCTAGGGGCGCTTGGCTGGCTCGTCAGTAGAGCATTCCACTCTTGATCTCAAGGTCATGAGTTCCAGCCCCACACTGGGCATAAAGCTTACTTTAAAAAAAAGAAAGAAAGAAGATGTTGTATTCCACAATGGAATACAACCTGGTCACAAAAAAGAATGAAATCTTGCCATTTACAACAACATAGATGGATCTAGAGGGTGTTACGCTACGTGAAATAAGTCAGAGAAAGACAAATACCATATGATGTCACCCCTACGTGGAATCTGAAAAATCAAATGAACAAAACAACAACAACAAAATAGAAACAGATTCAGAAATATGCAGAACAGGGGCACCTGGGTGGCTCAGTG
Organism: Taxidea taxus jeffersonii; assembly: GCA_003697995.1. Classification (NCBI taxonomy): domain Eukaryota; kingdom Metazoa; phylum Chordata; class Mammalia; order Carnivora; family Mustelidae; genus Taxidea; species Taxidea taxus. The sequence continues at coordinate 25,022 of ML102223.1, forward strand.
GGTTAAGCCTCTGCCTTCGGCTCAGGTCATGATCTCAGGGTCCTGGGATCGAGTCCCGCATCGGGCTCTCTGCTTAGCAGGGAGCCTGCTTCCCCCTCTCTCTCTGCCTGCCTCTCTGCCTACTTGTGATCTCTCCCTCTGTGTCAAATAAATAAATAAATAAATATCTTAAAAAAAGAAAAAAAGAAATATGCGGAACAAACTGGTGGTTGCCAGAGGGGAGGGAAGGTGGCTGAAACCGGTGAAGGGGGAGAGGACTAAGAGGTACAGACTTCCAATTATAAAATAAAGAAGTCACGAGGATGAAAAATATAGCATAAGAAATATAGTCCATAACACTGTAATAGCATTGTGTGGGGGCAGGTGGTGACTCACTTATCATGGTGAGCATTTCATCATGTATATAATTGTTGAATCACGATACTGTACCCCGGAAACTAGTATGTCACACTTCAATTTAACATCTTTTTAAGAAGGTGAGTACTGTATGACTTGATGTATGTGACACTCAAGGACAAAACTAACTGATGGTCAGAACAGTGGTTGTCTGGGGGGTGGGGTGCAAAGGGGTACAAGGAATGGAGCCTTCTAAACTCTGGTATGTTCTCTATCTTGATCTGAGTGGTGATTACACAAATGTGTTCATACCTAAAAAACCATCAAGCTCCACACTTAAAATTCATGCACCCGACGCACTAGGTCAATAAAAAATCTTGGAAAGAATTATGCGGCAGGAGCACTCGCCCTCCATCCCTGTCGCCGCCAGCTCTAAGTGTTGTAAATAAGCAGTTTCTGGGACACCTGGGTGGCTCAGTGGGTGGGTCTCTGCCTTCAGCTCAGTCATGATCTCAAGGTCCTGGAATTGAGCCCCGCATCGGGCTCTCTGCTCGGTGGGTGCCTGCTTCCCCCTCTCTCTCTGCCTCCTTATGATCTCTCTCTCTCTCTGTGTCAAATCAATAAATAAAATCTTTAAAAAGAAAGAAAGGAAGGAAGGAAGGAATGGAGGGAGAGAGGGGGAGAAAGAGAGAGAGGAAGGAGGGAAGGAAGGAAGGAAGGAAGGAAGGAAGGAAGGAAGGGAGAGAAAGACAGACCATTTCCCAGGCCTCCCTTTCCGTCTGGGGGGTGGAGTCGAGGAGGTTCTCCCCTGGGGCCAGTGGTTCGAGGCCCTGCTCTTGCCCTTCTGCCCCTACTTCCTTCCCAGTTTCAGGACCCCAAAGTCAGTGCTGGAGGGGCCAGGCCCTTAGGGAGTTTATTCGCCCCCGTTTTATGGAAGAGGAAAGCAGGAGGCAGGAGGGTGGCCGGGCTTGCTGCCTCCCCAGATGGGAGTTTCTGGAAAGCAGGAAAGTTTACTACTAGATGTGATGCTGGGACGCACCCAGCAGGGCAGGGCTCCGACGGGGGAGGGCAGACAGCCCCTGCGGGGCTCTCCCGGATGACAAGCCCTCAGCTCACCACTCCCAGAATTTCCAGGGCTTTGGGAACAAGAAGAGGAGATGCTTTCGCTTTCCACCGAGCCTACGGAGACCAGAGCAGGTGCAGGCATCTTTAAGGAGTGAAATGCGAGCCTCAACCCAGACAGTCAAGGCCTTTCCTGAGCTGACTCAGCCTTCCCTGAGCTGACTCAGCCCGTCCCCAGCCCGTCTACCCACCCAGGCCCATTTCTGTGTGTTCCACCTCAACTCCTGTTACCCGCTAAACTGTGTTCCCTGCCCAAATCCATATGTTGACGTCCTCACCTCTGTACCTCAAATACACATACCTGTTTGGAGATAGGGTCTTTAAAGAGGTAACTAAGTTAAAATGAGGTCCTATGGGTGGGCCCTGATGCAATAAGGCTGGTGTCGTTATACAGAAGAGTTTAGGACACAGACTCTCATGGAGGAAAAACCACGTGAAGACACAGAGAGATGGTGGGACTGTCTGCAAGCCAAGGACAGAAGCTGGAAAGGAAACCGACCTGCCAGCACCTTGATCTCAGACTTCCAGCCTCCAGAACGGCGAGACGTTGTAGTTTAAGCCACCGCTGTAGTTTAACGTTGTAGCCAACGTTGTAGTTTAAGACAAGTCGTATCTTGTCATGGCGCCCAAGCAGACCAAGTTCACGCTCATCGTGGAGAGTATCACATGTTCGCAGCCGGCCTTTGCCCAGGCTGACCTCCCCACCCTCGCCGGGGTGCAGTCCCTTCCCTCTTCCTCCCAGGCTCTGACCAACCACACTTTCCGGGTCTAGCTACCTGCTCAGTGCGTCTCCCTTCAAGATCCCCTTGAGTCAGCAAACTGCTCTGCACAGTCCAGCTCTGTCCACGTGTCGCCATTATAATCTCAATGACACCACACTGGGGGTATTGCCAGACTTTTACCCCGAGACAGAGGCTGTACCTGCCTTTTCACCACATGCCCAGCATGAACAACAGATGGCCTGATAAAATGTCCATTGGACTAAACTGAACGGAGGCATTTGCTGAGGGCCTTAGCACAGCTCTGACGGGGTCTCTGGCCTATAGGCCCCATAGCTCCCCTTCAGTGCCTCTGCTCTGCCGGCTGCTGCACAAACTCTAAGGAGGGCTTTAAGGTCAGTGGAAATTAGCACAGTCTTAGAGACGTACATTCTAAAACAAAAGCCCTGGGGGCGGGGTGGGATGAGGGAGGGGGGGGGGGTGGACTTTAACCCCCAGATACAGGTCATTAGTAATGACAACACAGGCTACCAGGGGCTGCGCACTGCAGACTTGAGGGGAGGGAAGTCCTTTCCCACTTTCCGAGCACCCCAAAACTTGAGTCTGTTGTTCCTTTCTGGGTCAGACCAGCCCTAACCTATACATGAATCTGAAGGTGTGTGTGTGTGTGAGAGAGAGAGAGAGAGAGAGATGGGGGGTGAAGACGTTATGTGTGGATCCTGGGGTGGAAAAGACCCCAAACTCCAGTGCATGGGGAAGCAGGGATAGAGGCTTCTGCTACACTGGAGAAAAGAGCATCTGAAGCTCAGACAGGCCCGGGGCTGGACGTCTTTGCTGATTCAGTGAGCCGGCAAAGCGACCTCTGGCTGGACCCCGTGCTGAGCCCGGAACACAGAAGGATCCTGTCTGGGGCCAGACTGGCAGGGGTTAACAAAGAATGGCAGGTTGCTTCTCGAAAACAAAAGGCTGGGTCAATAGACCTGCAGTTGATCGATGAGGGCAAAGGCTCCAGGGGCAGATGCTGCCAGCTAGAGCGGAGCAACTCAGGAAAGCCAGACTGAGGCTTGAGAGGCCCTGTGGTCTGTCTGTCCTGGAGCCAACAACCTCCGAGCCCAGGACTCCCTCTCCCCACCCAGAGGACCCCCAGGGATCAGACTGGAACGAGCCCCAGGCATCCTCCACCTCAGTTCTTAATCTGGGGTCCCTGGTTAACAATTCAGCCATCTGTGAACTTGGACTGAGGGAAAAAATGGTCACAGGCCTATAACTGAAAATTAGCATTTTTTTCCTATTGTGAACCCAAGCATCAAACCACAGTAGAATCTGGAGTACCTAGGGCTTTGTCACTAAGAATAATGACAGGTTTTTTCCATAGCACATTAGTCATTGCATATTCTTAAAACGTTAATATCACCCCCTCAAAATTGTAGTAGCAATTGGACCTCCCACCAGATCTTGTTTTGTGTTACTAAATAAATATATATACATCAAATTTGTTTTTCAATATTTTGATAGCTTTATTTCAGTATCGTTAGTTTCCTTTGTGATCCTATGTATTTTATTTTACGGGCCCACCAGAAGGGTCCATGGCACAAAAAGGGCTAAGAACTCCTATTTTTGTCCCATACCCACCATAGATGGGAACCGGGGCCCAGAGCAGGCAATGCTTTTCCTAGATGGATGGATGGATGGATGGATGGATGGATGGACAGATGGACAAATGATAAAAATACCATAGTAATAAAAATAATAATAACCCTCACTGACTGCCTACCCTGAGCCAAGCACATTTTTAAAGTAATTTAAGCCTCAGGGCGCCTGGATGGCTCAGCTGATTGGGCGACTTAAGTCATGCCCTATGGGGTTTTTTTTGCCTCAAGTCATGATCTCAGGGTCATGAGATCAAGCTCCATGTTGGGTTCCACACTGGGTGGGAAACCTGCTTACCATTCTCTCTCTCCCTCTACTCCTGCCACTCCCCATGGTTCACATACACTCTCTCTCTCTTTTTCTCAAAAATAAATAAATCTTTAAAAAAAAATTAAGCCTCATGACAGCCCCATCTGGAAGATATTATGTCCCCACTGCACAGATAAGAAAACTGAGGCATAAAGATGTGACTTACCCAAGGCCACACCGTTAGCAAATGTAGCAAATGGAAGAGCCAGAGTTGAAACCCTCGAGCCCACAACTCTGAACCTCCCTGCTCTGTGACTACCCAGGCCAGATAATCACGATTTGGGGCTGAGCTCAGGAGGCACAGACCAAGGTCTCAATTCCAGCTCTGCCCCTTGCAAAGATGCATGACTCCGGGCAACTCACTTCCACAAACATTTTTCTCATCCATAACATAAAGACAGTTACATCATCTCTATCTGTGGACTCACAAGGCTTGGAATCCACTTAACACAGGGACTGGTGCACAGTAAGTGCTCAACCGTTCAGTCCTCATGGAGAAACTAAGGCACAGACACATTTAGAAGGGTAACTGCTGCCTCCATGCTAAGAGTGCCAAAAATTATGAAAATAAAAGGGTCAAGGCTAGAACCCAGATCTCAGCTTCTGGCAAGACCCTTAGTGGTCAGGAGTTAGCAAGTGCCTATTGGGACTGTGCTTTTGTTTTGGGGGTGAGGGGAAAGGTTGAGACGGTAAGCACATCTGCAAACATGCCAGAGCTAGGGTCTTCCTTCCAAAGAGCACAGTATGGAAGTGGAAAAGAACAACTTGATAGCAGAGAACCCTGACAGACACTGCCTCGGCCAGTGGGGCATGGCTAAAATGAACAAATGATAGGGGCGCCTGGGTGGCGGCTCAGAGGGAGCGTCCTACTCTTGATTTCTGCTCAGGTTGTGGGATCAGGCCCCTCATCGGGCTCCATGCCCAGCAGGGAGATGGCTTCCCTCTCACTCTCTCCCCTGTCTCTACTCCTCCCCTGCCGACTCTCACTCTAATATAAATCTTTTTTAAAAATGACCAAATGATAGGTCATACTGAGAGCATGCCCCTTCGGTAGAATGAGAATGGCACTTTACTTCTCCCTCCCGAAAACCTATAATCCCTTTCTAATCACAGGAAAAACATCAGATACTCTCACATTGAAGGACATGCTACAAATTACCAGACCAGATCAAGGTCACCAAACTACACCGTCAAGGACATCAAACACAAGGAAGGTCTGAGAAACGGTCCCAGGCTAACGGAGCCTACAGAGAGGTGACAGAGGTAAATTTTAGTGGGGTGTCCGGGATGGGATCCTGGGACAGAAAAGGGGATGCTCGGTAAAAGCTAAGGACTGTGAATGAAGTGTGGCCTTGACACTTCATGGATTGATGCATAATAATACATCAATATTGCTTCTTTAGTTGTAGCAAATGTACCATACGAATGTAAACTATTAAAATTAGGGCAAACTGGGTGTGGGCTTAGAGTAACTCTCTGTACTATTTCAGCGACATGTCTATAAATCAGAATCTGTCCTAAAATAAAAAGAATTCTTTTCAAAAAAATGTTAGTGGTATATCCGGGTGGCAACGTTACAGGCAATGTCTAAGTCTTTCTTCTCCATGTGTTCTCGGTGGCCCACCAGGAAAGTTCTGCTTTTGCCATCAGAAGAAAATTCAGTAAACTTTGTTTCAAAAAAATGAATGAACGGGTGTCCGGCCCTTTGGAGACAGAGTGCTACATAAATAAAAGTATAATTAGAGTCGTTTCTCCAGCAGCCATTAAAATCCACTTTATCATTCTGTGCCCAGGAGGCTCTAGCCACGAGGGCCTGGCCCGGTGCCCTCCCCAGGGCAGGGTGGTGTGCCTCTGAGCCCTGCCAGCACTTTTCTGTCTGTGATCAATCAGTGCTTGCTGGCAGAGTAAGGGAGGGGGCCAGGCAGCTGGTACAAAGGTCAAAGGTCTCGCT
>ML102224.1:0-18579 GCA_003697995.1 Taxidea taxus jeffersonii
TGAACTTTCTACCTTCTTCAATGTGGCCTCCTTTCTCTCTTCACTTTTAGAGTTTGTTCTGCTAGTCTTCAGATCAATTTATAGGGTTTTAGAATGATTTGATAGTTATCTAGTGGTGTTCATGGAATGAGATAAGTCTAAGGTCCTCCTACTCTGCTTCCATTTTCCTCTCTCCAATTTTTAAGAATTTCTTAAGTGTACTTGCCTAATCCTGAATAATTTCATTAATCAAGAGCAACAACAAGAATAAAACCCTTACAGTTTGCCTACATTTGATTTTAATAGGAGAAAGGGAATGGAAGATTTAGTTGCCAAATAACAAAAATTATCCATAAATTGACTTTAGGTCACAATACACAATTATCAGCATCTAAGTAGTTTCCCCAGCATTGATTCTTTTCAATCCCTCTCTATCACATCATTCTGTTTCATTGACCTCATAGCACTTACCATCAAACAAAATTCTCTTTTTCTTTATTTTGCTACACATTCACTGTTGTCACCCTACCTCTACCTGGTTGCTTCAAGAAAAGTGTTCAAGACATGACAATAGGTCCCAAAATGAAATAGTTTATGCTAAGATCCACATCAACAAACCAAGACTTAACTTAATTACAGTTTCAGCTCTCCTAAAAATGGAATTTTAAACCAATCAAGAATCTCCTGATTAGCATTAGTTAGGTAATCTGGCTGGCAAACTCCTGTCAGACTCTTGAAGGAAAGTAACCTCGTAATAACCAATTTGCTTTTCACATAGCATGTTTATTCTTGTTCCCTTCTACTTATAAAATATCTTGCCTGTGCAGTTTTTTGGAACTCCTTTCTATCTACTAGATTAGATGCTCCCAGTATCACTGAATGAAGCCAATAATGATCTTTAAAATTTACTAAGTTGAATTTTGTTTTTTAACACAAGCAATATTCTCTGTTCACAATATCTGCAACACCTAAAACAGTTCTTTGCACAAAGTGACACCCTAAGGAATATCTGCTGAATTGGAGGAAGGCTTATCATAACAGCAATAATATAGGTTTTCCAGGTAAATATGTGAGCCTATAAAAAAGGCAGTATCTCACATGGAACTAAGACCTATTTAAAGTCAGATGGTTCACTCAGCATCTCTAAAACCATTACCTAATTTAATCTTCACAATGTCAGTGTAAGGTGGACAGTTGTCATTCTGAATTTATGGAAGACAGTAAAACACCTAGAGAATTAGAATGAATTTTACAAAAATACATAAGTAGGAGAAATGAAACTAAGACTCATATTGAGTTTAAGGGACAGGATGGCCATTTTATTTTATTGTTTTCTACACTGAACAAAGCAAATTTGCATAGGAAGGGGTCTAAAAGTACAAGCAGACATACAAACAAAAAAATTATAAAGGAAATCATGAAAGCAGTCAAATTATACTGAAGAGCACAATTTAGGGAATATTAAAAGTGAGAAAAAAGTGAGAATGAGTAGCAAAGTAGTGATGGCTAATGGGGAAGAACATGTTATGTATATAGGGATAAAGTAATTAAATCTGATATTGTGCATGTATGTATTGATTGAATGGTTGCCAGTAGGAGTTTCTGATTTGGAAATGCTGGCATCTGTCTAAGCTTGTACCTTTATAGGGTAAATTCAATCTGCTAAGTCAAGTTTTTTTATATTAAATTTGGTATGTTGTGGTATTGTGTGTGTGTATACACATGTATTAAAAAGCACTGATAGACAGTTTGGGGATTTTGTACATTCATCCTTAAACTACAAATTCCCAAATGTGGTACATACTTTTGAAAGTCCTCCATATACAGTACTTAGCAAAAAAGGTTGATGATCAAATAAAATATAGAAGAGAATGAAAAAGAAAAAAATTAATACAAGGAAATTAAACAAAAACAATTTGGAAAAATACAGAATTATTTGCAAGAAAGAGAAAAATAATGTCTTCTAGCATTTTCATCATAAAGAGATTGGGTATCATATGTTTATATATGTACACATGTGTATACATACATACACATATATACATATGTATAAACATGTATATGAAACCATATAGTGGCATTTTTACTATGAATGCTATCATGAATGCTAGTCATAGGAAGATATTAGATCAGCAGCTTGATATTGGTTGATCACAGTATTGAAAAATTGGGAAATTTAAGGAACTTATATTGTTTTGAATATATAATAATGCAATTAATGTGTGCATATTTTTGTTTGTATACATACGTGTATGTGTATGTATATATATATATGGATTGAGAGAGAGAGAGAAACCTACAACATGGCCAGACTAGATGCTATGGATAGACACAATGAGGTATACCACCCTATAGGACATTCTAGATTCCTATTGGGAAGCTGGTGTGTAAAATTAGAAATGAAATAAAGTGTCACATTTCCATGACAAAAGACTGTACAAAAGGAGCAGGGACACAAAGGCATGAGTGATTTATGTTGTCTATTTTGGCAGTATGTAAATAGCCAGTTAGAATAATCATTATATCAGCCTAGAAGAAGAGGACAATTATATTTTTCCTCCCCTATTTAATTAATTCTTGTTCTTTATTATTTTGGAATACTCAAAAGACTCCATCTTTTTTTTTTTTTTTTGGTCAGTTTTAAGATATGATTCACATACAATAAAATTCGATGATTTTGAGTGACAAATGAGTACAATGGTGGTATACAACATAAACAAGATATTAAACATTTCTAATGCCCCCTCAAAATTCTCTCATGCTCCACCTTTTATTGAGATATTAGTGACATTTAATATTATATTAGTTCCAGGTGTAGCATAATAATTCAATGTGACAATTATACCTTGATATTGTATGTTTATAAAATATATTTGAATGTGGTCCAGGTCAGAGTTTATCAGCTTTAGGCCAGATAAAGAATGATGTATTCTCCAACGGAGCAACTCAAACAACAGATTTCTAAAAATGTAGTTTCAGTAACTTTCTGGAAACAAAAATCAAATTACAATGTTGATAGAATGTAACAGAGGCATCAGAAGATGAGGAGGATGTGTGTGTTACAGCTTACATTTCATGTACACTTTGCACATTAAAGAAAAGATTTTAAAAAAGAATCTATGAGAAAGCTAATTGCTAAAAATTAACTCCAAAAACACACACACATTTGAAATTGCATCACTATAATCTAATTACTTTAATAGAAGCTAAACCAATTATACATAATTCCTTACAACCTTGAGGTTAAAAATATTGATGCAAAACTCTATAGCTGTATAAATGCACTAGTATAATGTTTTAATTATATCCATATATCCATTTAAATTAGATAATTCCTTTTAATCCATAAAGCAATTACTTTTGCATAGGAGCCCAAATTATATGATCCCATTTATTTAAAAAAAGGTTAAAACAAGAGCAACTATTGACAAAATAAGGTTGTGACTGAAAACACTCCAATTTTTCAAATTTATTTAAATTCAACTTAATTCAATGCAGGAAAAAGTTAAGCTAGTCATTTGAAACCATGTAGAAAAGTAAAAACAAAACTACTTGTTGATTGACAGAATTATTTCTGAGGTAAAAATAGTTACATTTTGGTGAAAACATTTAAAGGTTCTGATTTTCATATTTAATGGCTAATTTAACATGTATCAAGAGCATAGACTATGTTAAGAGTCTAAGCGTCAACCAATAAATATATTAGTTTTTTCTGAATTTATCTGATAATCCCAACATTTGATAATTTATTGAAAATAATAGACCTCTCACTCTATATTGTGAAGCACTTCTAACTGTATATTTTAATAACTTGGTTTTGCCATGTGTCAATGTCTAGAGTGAGATATACCACCTCCAAATGATTACCCTTCAAATATACTGAGCCTTGATTTCCTCACCTAAATGACCAGAAACTTTTCCATAAATTTCTCAGGGACTATTTGATTCATCCATTCTAAGGAAACTAAACCAGGGGGATGCAGGGAATTCCAGGATGGACTCTTTTCCTTCCAGCTTCATGCTTTTTCCTTATCAGTATCTCAAAGACCCTTCCTGCTCCTGGCCTCAAGTTAGTGCTGACTTTGAACATTGGAAACAGGGTTGAACGGAGGAATAGAACCAGTGCCACATCCCAATCTCATTCTTTTGTAAGGGCGTATTATGTTATTGTTTGAAATATAATGCTGCTTCTTCTCTTCTCCTTTGATTTCTATCAATAAGCATAAGATTAGAGAACAGATTCCATGTGAAGTAATAATTATAGGTTTACTATAAAATGGGGCCATCTAAATTATGAGAACCACAACAAATGTTTAGTGAGAAATAAATATTTCTATGGAAATATAAGTAAAAGAAAACAATTAAAAAAAAAACACAAGTGTTTGCCTCAACAAAATATCCCCAAGTTTTAAGAAAGGATGAAATTTTCAACTCAAATACACATGAAGGTATTATAAAATATACCAGAATATGTTGAAACCTCCTTTGCCTCAAGTCCTAAGCACCTCCTGTTTTCTACACCTAGTATAACCGTTTAATTTATCTCTCTAATCAGGATAGTTTACAAAAGAAGTTTGAAAAAGTATATTTTTAAAGTTTAAAATTCTAAATAAGAAGTTTGATAAAGTTGATATTTTATTCAAAAGCTATTTTCAGAAATATTTTTAAAGTTAAAAATAATATATTCATAATTAAAGCAAAACATATTTTTATAAACTATATTAAATATCAAAATAATAGCAGTCACAAAAAAGTAATTATTTAGAAATATATTCATATAATTTAATCATTATCTTAGATCTTTTTTATTATGCAATAGATATTCTCTGCAGAGCATTCTCCAGGATAGATTGTATGTTAGGCTACAAGACAAGTCTCAATAAATTTAAGAAGACTAAAATCATATCATACATCTTTTCTGACCACAACAGCATGAAACTAGAAATCAATTACAAGAAAAGAAATGGAAGAAGCACAAAACACATGGAGGTTAAACAACATGCTACTGAGCAACCAATGAACAAATTAATAAATCAAAGAGAAACTCAAAAAATACATAGAGACAAATGAATATGAAAACATAACATTCCAAAATCTGTGGGGTGCAGAAGAAGCAATTCTAGGAGGGAAATTTATAGCAAAATAGGCTTACCTCAAGAAACAAGAAAATCACAAATAAACGATGTAACCTTAGACCTAAAGCAACTATAGAAAAACAAACAAACAAACAAAAACTTGATGGGAAGAAATAATAAAGATCAGAGTGGGAGTGAATGGAGAATTTAAAAAGAAAGAGAAAAAAAAAAGTCAAGGGCTGCTTCTTTGAAAAACTAAGCAAAATTGATAAACTTTTAGCCAGATACATCAAGAAAAAAGGACAGAATACAAAGTTAAAATCAGAAATGAAAGGGGAGAAGAAACAATTGACATCACAGAAATTTAAAGGATTATAAAGAATCTACTATGATATGCCAATAAATTGGACAACCTAGAAGAAATGGATAAATTCCTAGAAATATACAATCTTCCAAAACTGAATCAGGAAAAAATAGAAAATCTGAACAGACAAGTTACTAGTAACAAAGTTGAATCAATAATCAAATACTACCCAAAAACAAAAATCCACAACCAGATGGATCCTCGGGTAAATTCCACCAAGCATTTTAAAAAGAGCCAATACCTATTCTCAAACTATTACAAAAGATAGAAGAGGACAGGAATCTTCCAATTTCATTCTATGAGGCCAGCATTACTCTGATATGAAAATGAGACAATGCACTACATAAAAAAACTAAAGGCCAGTATCCCTGATGAACAAAGAGTCAAAAATTCTCAACAAAATATTAGCAACCTGCATTCAACAATACATGGAGAGTATAATTCACCATAATCAACTGAGATTTATTCCAGGGATGCAAGGATGGTTCATTATCCACAAATCATTCCAAGTGATACACAACATTTAAAAAGAGAAGGACAAAAGTCATATGATCATCCCAACAGGTGCAGCAAAGGCATGTGACAAAATCTAACATCCATTTATAATAAAAATTCTCAACAAAGAGGGTTTAGATAGAGCATACTTTAACATAAAAAAGGTATTTTTTAACAAAACAGTCTTACTAGTTGAACTTGTATCATAAAATTCCCTGCAAAAGAATGTCCAATGGAAAAAAGACAGCCTCTTCAACAAATGGTGTTGGGAAAATTGGGCAGCCACATGCAGAAAAATGAAATTGGACCATTTCCTTACACCACACACAAAAGTAGACTCAAAATGGATGAAGGAACTCAACATGAGAAAGGAATCCATCAAAATCCTTGAGGAGAACGCAGGCAGCAACCTCTTCGACTTCGGCCTCAGCAACTTCTTCCTAGGAACAACGCCAAAAGCAAGGGAAGCAAGGGAAAAAATGAACTATTGGGACTTCATCAAGATCAACAGCTTTTGCACAGCAAAGGAAACAGTCAACAAAACCAAAAGACAACTGACAGAATGGGAGAATATATTTGCAAACGACATATCAGATAAAGAGCTAGTATCCAAAATCTATAAAGAGCTTAGCAAACTCAACACCCAAAGAACAAATAATCCAATCAAGGAATGGACAGAGGACATGAACAGACATTACTGCAAAGAAGACATCCAGATGGCCAACAGACACATGAAAAAGTGCCCCACATCACTGGGCATCAGGGAAATACAAATCAAAACCACAATGAGAAACCACTTCACACCAGTCAGAATGGCTAAAATTAACAAGTCAGGGAATGACAGATGCTGGCGAGGATGCAGAGAAAGGGGAACCCTCCCACACTGTTGGTGGGAATGCAAGCTGGTGGAGCCACTTTGGAAAACAGCATGGAGGTTCCTCAAAAAATTGAAAGTAGAGCTACCTTATGACCCAGCAATTGCACTACTGGGTGTTTACCTTAAAGATATAAATGTAGTGATCTGAAGGGGCACGTGCACCCAAATGTTTATAGCAGCAATGTCCACAATAGCCAAGTTATGGAAAGAACCTAGATGTTCATCAACAGATGAATGGATAAAGAAGAAGAGGTATATATATATACACAATGGAATACTATGCAGCCATCAAAAGAAATGAAATCTTGCCATTTGCGATGACATGGATGGAACTAGAGGGTGTTATACTTAGCGAAATAAGTCAATCAGAGAAAGACAACTATCATATGATCTCCCTGATATGAGGAAGTGAAGATGCAACGGGGGTGGGGGTTAAGGTGGTAGGAAAAGAAAAAATGAAACAAGATGGGATCGGGAGGGAGACAAACCAAAAGAGACTCCTTAATGTCATAAAACAAACTGAGGGGCTCGGGGGGGATGGGTGTCAGGAGAGGGTGGTGGGGTTACATTATATGTTTATAAAAAAATAAAAAAATAAACTATTAAAAAATTCCCTGCAATTTTCTTCAACATTTTATTTTATGGTTATAATCTTTTAATTTATTTATCTTTAAATATTGAATATCTTTAAATATTCATATAACATTTACAGAACATTTATATATTCATATATTTATATGTTCATATAAATATAATTTTAATTGAGAAATAGTCTCTCTATTGGTGTTGAGTTATATAATCAATTTAAAGCAAATTTTAGGGGAGCCTAGGTGACTCAGTTGGTTAAGCATCTGCCTTCAGCTGAGGTCATGATCCCAGGGTCCTGGGATCAAGTCCCATATCAGGCTCCCTGCTGAGTAGGGAGCCTACTTTTCCCTCTCCCTCTGCTACTCTACTCCCTCTGCTTGTGCTCTCTCTCTCTGTGTCAAATAAATAAAATCTTTAAAAAAAGCAAATTCTGCTAAATGTTCTAATTTTTAAAATTTTGTTAATTGAAATGTGTAAATGCATTAGCTCAAATATATTCATAGCTATTATCTTTTTGCATTCATTTAAAAACTTTTTTGTACCATTGTATTTATAAGAAGAAAGGCCATCATATACAGATTCCTTGTTTATACTTGTTTTTAATGTTTTGCCAATTTTTCCTTCCTTCCTCCCTTCCTTCCTTTTTTTTTTTCTATTAGAGAAGGAGAGAGGTGGGGGCAGGGAGCAGCAGAGGAAGAGGGAGAGAATCATAAGCAGTCTCTATGTTCATTGCAGAGGCTGATGCTGGGCTCAATCTCACAGCCCTGAGATCATGAACTCAACGGAAATCAAGAGTCAGACACTTAACTGTCTGAGCCACCCAGGCACCTGAATGTATTGCCAAATTTATAGACTATGAAATTATAGACTTTTTCATCTTTACTTCATTCTGGTAAAAAGAAAAAAACATACAATTAAAGTGAATACCCAAGGGGCACCCGGGTGGCTCAGTGGGTTAAAGTCTCTGCCTTCGGCTCCAGTCATGATCCCAGGGTCCTGGGATTGAGCCCCACATCGGGCTCTCTGCTCAGCAGGGAGCCTGCTTCCTCCTCTCTCTCTCTGCCTGCCTCTCTGCCTACTTGTGATCTCTGTCTGTCAAATAAATAAATGAAATCTTTTTTAAAAAAATGAATATCCAATTTAAAAAAAAGAAAACTTCTTCCCCTCAAGTTTATATATTCCAAATGCCAATATACAATTGTCATTGTACACTTATAATTGTTCAACAACTAGTTCAAATTTCTCAGTTCCTCCTTTGCTCTTATATAGATCATATTCATGTTTTTCCCTTTGTAATCTGTCTTAATAAATGCAATTCGCCAAAAGCTTTTAAAGCTAAAGCTTGGGGTCTCTGTTAATTTAATATTTAATTAAAAATCTTTAAACAATTTTGTTCAAAATACAAACAAAATTAAGATCTCTAATTATTTGTATTTATTGGCACAGAGCAGCAAAGTGATATTTTGAACATTCAGACCATGTTCAAGTTTTTTTTTTGTCCCTATCAGTTTAGTAATTAAAAATTGAAATTATTGTTTAGGTATAAACATATTTTAAACTTGGCACCCCTAGTTTACCTTTTGTAAATATGTAATTAGGTAAGCTAATGAATTATTTGTGCCTCAACACCAATTATGAACACATATCTATTCCTTAATATTTCTTTAAAATTTCTTTTTTAAGTATTGGTGTTAATAATAATTGTCATAATCACTGTTGTGCACTAATACAAACTTTGAGCACATATCTATTCCTTAAAATTTCTTTATTTAATAATTTAGTGACCTACAGAATCTAGTCTCCAGATTTTCTAATTTAGTAGTTCAGTGAAGCTCAAATGAATTTCTTTATAAAACATAACAGCAAAAAATAATAATTTTACCTTCTTGTTTAACTGTTTAGCTAAAATTACAAAAAATTCAAAATGATATCAGCTGTTTTAGTTTTAATGGAATAAGCTTTCAAAACGTCATGTTAATTTTATAACTGCAGGAAAATTTGAACCACTATTAAAAACAAATTAATAAAAAATTAA
This sequence comes from Taxidea taxus jeffersonii, assembly GCA_003697995.1. Taxonomy (NCBI): domain Eukaryota; kingdom Metazoa; phylum Chordata; class Mammalia; order Carnivora; family Mustelidae; genus Taxidea; species Taxidea taxus. The sequence goes on from ML102224.1 coordinate 9,414, forward strand.
TAGATTTTATAGAAGCTTTGGATGTGGCTGATATAAAACTTTTCAGCTATGTATGAAGTTCTTCATAAATAGAATCAATGCATTACTAGCTATTTCTGCACTTTACACGTATCTATAAGACTACTGAAAACAAAAGTGAGCAAAATTAATTCAGCAAAACAATCATCTAAGGTTACTGAAAGCCAGTGACCTTCAGAGAGCCATTCTCTTCAGAGAATGATATATAAAGGCACCTTTTGCTGCTGCCCATATTAAACTGATGTCTTCAAGCTTAATCTTCTAAAGTAAAACAAACTGCAAAAGTAGATGTTAATGTTTCTCCAATAGCGATTTGTCTTCTGGCTCTCATTACTTCTAAGCCCTATGGTAGATATTCAGAACCCAACTACTTAGTTCAAGTTGTACTTCATTATCAGCTTTCTTAAGAAAATCTGGGTTTTATAAATTCTTATACATATTATTTTGTCCTTTATAAAAGCTCATTACTACTAAAACAACTTAATTTAAAATGCAGTATTAGCAAATAAATTAGATATTATGCTATATAATAAATGACAAAACCACTGTGACAAGGAACATCTAGATAAATCCCTATCCCCTCTATGGCAGCACTGCTCAGACTCAATTTTCTGCACATATGTAATATTTATTAACCTGAATTTCCACATACATTCCTCACTTAAGCTACTGATGGGCAGTCTGGCAGTCTTGTGATTTTGACAATCCATGGCCCAAGCCATTACATGTTTATCAAAGTGTTATCAAAGGCAACACTATCAAATACCACTAACTGAGACCAGAGGGACTTAGCTCACTCTGGCATCTAACTTCTCAGTGTGCACCACTTTTTATCACCCAGAGCTCTGCATACTGTCTTTTACAATAAACCTCAGTCTGAAAAAAATCAGGGAAAGGAAGGTTATTTTGAGTATTTTACATTTAATCTTGTCTTGGGTGAGAACTCTGCAGTGTGCCTATGTTTCTCATACTTCGTTATAAGCAGAGTCCTGAACTCTCAAGTGGGAGACTACTGAATCCACCCTGAGTCATCTTAATTGCAGTCATTATGGTGACACTTTATTGAAATAAATTAAGGATCTGAAAAAAAATCCTAAGCTGAACAAGATATCCAATAATAGGCATAAAATGGGGCTGTCCTACACAACTAGGACTTTTATCACTCTACCTGAACAATGGTATTCAGACCTAAGTGTTTATAATGATTTTATGTGTGTTAGCCCTATATTAATCAGAGTTGAAGTTTTTCTAAGAGATTTTAAAGACAGTTTGGCATACAGGTAATAGTACAGGTTCCAGAGTCAGATCCTTGCACCCAAATTCCCGCTCCATGAACTTCTAGCTGGGTAACCTAGGACCAGTTATTTTAAGCACTTTCTGCTCCATTAACCACATCTATACTCAGGGGAGTATTGACCTTAAGCTTTGTTATGAGGATTGAATAATATAAGCACAGTACTTAGAATAATACCTAATAAGTAGTAAGCACTGAAAAAAATGTTAGCTATTATCATTACCATACTATATTAAAATGATCAGTTCATATTGGCCTCCTCCTTTAAATAATAAGCACTTAAGGATAATAATAAGGATAGAGTTTATCTTACCAATTTTTGCTTGGATAACATCTCGCTGGGGTAAGTGTATAGTGGGCACTTAGTAAATATATGTTGAAAATATCTGAATAATCATATGCTCCTTCTCTTGCAGCACTTATCCTAGTGAGTAATGGTTGATTGTTTAATTTTTTGAATCCCACTGCAGTGCATCATGATGAAAGTATTTATGTTCAATTCATCTTATATACCTGTATTATATATCTATCTCTATCTCTAGCTATATCTGTATATATATCATGGCCTCGATTAAAGCTTAGTGAAAGATCAAAGAGTTCTAGCTTGCCACCTTCCAGATGAACAATATTTGGAAAGTCATTTCTTTTTTTGCAGCCCAATTTCTTCACCTTCAAAACGTAAGCTCGGGGTGCCTGGGTGGCTCAGTGGGTTAAAGCCTCTGCCTTCAGCTCAGGTCATGATCCCAGGGTCCTGGGATCGAGCCCTGTATCGGAATCTCTGTTCAGTGGGGAGCCTGCTCCCCCCCCCCCGCCTGTCTGTCTGCCTACTTGTGATCTCTCTCTCTCTCTGTCAAATAAATAAATAATAATAAAATCTTTAAAAAACTGTAAGTTCTGTGAGGGACGGTTTAGAATAGAGGGAGAAGGGAGGAAAAAGAACTGCTCTAGTCTATTTTAATAGAGTAGGGCAGGATGTTCCTAGGCATGCCCACAAGCCAGTTACTCCTCTTCATGAAGCCATTGGCTCTCTAGAATAATGAAAAGCTGAAGTTAGAAATATTGTTCAGATGCTTGTTCTTGACATTGCTTCATTCCCTTGAGGAAAGTGTGATCTTTATGAACCTAAATTGTTTATGAACCAAGACAGCCTGAGGTTTGTACACATTCCCATAAGCTGAAATTCATCATTAATTGGTTAAGTTCTTCAAGAAAGGTAACACTGATTCAGAGAATTAAAAACTGTGGCCCAGAAATAAGTGAGTTTTCAGACCTGAGAAGACTGCCATGTTTAGACAGTGTCACAGGCAGCACATCCATCATCCCAGACCTCCTCTTTTCCTCTCTCCTCTAGCTGCTTAAGGACCAAGAGAAGCAATGCTGAAATATGCAAATCAAATAGGCTTTTCTTACATGTGCACATCACTTTTCTGATCAATTTCTATATTCCTGGTAAAATTCAGGAAGCTAACAGTGCAGAATGTTTGTATACCATATATTTGTTAAAAGTTTCCTTTGTCAAATACATTTTGGAAATCCAAATTTCAGCAAGGGTAAAAAAAAAAAATGTACAGGTGTATGTTTAACAGCAGGAACATGTAAAACCTTTATTATGCTAATATGTGTTGTGAATCGCTAATAAGGAAATAGAATTTGCAGCATGTGTCAAACTTATCTGATCACAGAAAATTTTGTGTCCTGGTGTAATATAAAATGTACCATGGGAAAACTGAACTAATCAAGAGATAATCAGAGTCTGAACCATAGTGTTTGTAAGTATTTAGATTATGTTAAGAAAAGTTAGAACTAAATTTCTTCCCCATACTGTAGGATTTAGTTTTGTCAAGTTAGATTTAGATCTTTTAAAATTGACTTAGATACTGCATAGATACTATGCAGTTTCTTTTTTGACAGATACCACAGAAGTATACATATACATATACACAATGTAAATATTCTTATAAATGATTATAAGAAAATTAGAAAAATAACACAGCTGATTGGAGAAAAAGTATTCATATTCCTCCTTTTAAATATAACTCTAGTTATACATCTTCATATTTCTTAAGAATAAAAAAAGAATTTAAATATTTGATTTTACTGGCAGTATAGTATCCCAATACTATAATTAATATTTGAACAAAAAGTTCCTAGATATGTCACAGTATTTCTCTGGGGTATGTTTCAATGAGGGAATTGCTGAGAACAAAAGGTTTGAGAACATTATGACATCTGATACATGTAATTTTGTAATTTTATGTGAGGAAAGAAGGGTATAAGTCCTGAAATGTAAATGCAAAGGAAATTAACTTGGAACATTCATAATCACAAAGTCTGTTGTGTACTATTACTACAGTAATTATTATCATTATGTATATATATATATCATAATAGAGATATATAATATGCTACACATTATTTATTATCATTATAATTATTATTATTAAGGTGTTAACACCAAGTTCTTTACATATACTAGCAACTCTTTAATATATTTTATATTTATTATCTTCATGAAACTGAGAAAATTACTATCATTATTCTAATTTTAACAATTAGGATTTGAAGCACAGAGATGTTAAGTAATTTTTTCAAAGTCACTCAGCTGGCGAGGAGCAGAGTTCAGATACAAATCCAGTTAGTCCAACTTCAGTACTCTTTTTCTAAATCATTGCCCATTAGTAATTAACAGAAAAATATATACATACACAACTCAACCAATATGCAGGTACCTACAATACAGTTCTGGATTTAACCAACCACCTTGTCTTAGTAGAATATCAAAGAAACTCAAAAGTTGTTGGGGATAGTTCTTAAATGCCTTTTTCTATTTCTTCTCTTGTTTATTTATTCTGAACACCCAGTCTCCATTCTGCATCGGTAACTTACTTCAGCACTAAATCTTTGGTTAGGTAAACATTATTCTTTCCTGGTATCTGTGTTAACATTATCAAATTAAAAGCCAGTTTTAGGGGCGAGGAATAAGATGACAGAGGAGTAGGAGACCTAAATTTCATCTAGTCCCAGGAACTTAGCTAGATAGTCATCAAATCATTCTGAATACCACAAACCTAACAGGAGATCAAAGAAAAGAATAGCAGCAATTCTGTGAATGTAAAAATGACCACTTTGGGGAAGGTAGGACATCCAGAGAAGTGAATCCAAGGTGATATTTGGGAAAATAGACCTGGAGGGTGTGGAGGGGGAGAAGGAGCCTCCTTCAACCAGGTACTAGAGAGTGATAGAGCAGCAGAACACAAATCTGTTAGAAGTCTGCTCTGCTGAGGGATGTTGCTCCAGTGGCTAAGCAGGAGGTAGAACCCTCACTGGGACAGTATGGTCTCAGGACCCCTGGGGCCACAGAAAGACCAGCAGAGGGGGGCCTGCTGAGTACAACAGAGTTCCCAAGTATAGGAGCTGGGAAGCTGGCTGTAAAGACAGTGCCACGGAGTGGGCTTTCAGCTGAGGATTGTCATAAACTATGATCTGCAGCATAGCTGGGCTACTCTTTTCAAGCAGGGACCCAACAAGTGGCAGATCTTGGGAAAACACCCCTTCCTTTCCCAAGAGGAGCAATGCAGGAGCACACTGCAGGAATCTGTTGGGTTTGGAAACCCCAAATGGGACCTGTGCCAGACATGGAAATGCTTGGTCACAGGCCAGGTGAGCAAGGAGTGCAGCCAAGACCAGGGAGAGAGGAGTGATTGACTGCTTTTCTCTGAGGGTACACTGAGGAGTGGGGCCCCAAGCTCTCGATTCCTCTGGGGCCAGAGATTGGGAGGCCACCATTTTCATTCTCATCCTCCAAAGCTGTACAGAAAGCTTTCAGGGAACAAAAGCTACCAGGATCACAGCCGAACAGATTAGTTAGCCTGGCCCCTGGCAAGGGTGGTGCACTTCCACCTTGGCCAAAGACATTTGAGAATCACTGCAACAGGCCCCTCCCCTAGAAGATCAGCAAGAATATCCAGCTAAGACCAAGTTTACTGATCAATGAGAACTGCAAAACTCCAGTACTAAGGGGAATACAGCACATAGAATTCATATTGTGAATATGAAATCACATAGTGAATTCATAGTGTTTGTTTCCCCCATGATTCTTTAGTCTTTCAAAGTTAATTTTTAAATTTTATTTATTTTTTTCTATTTTTTAAAAATTTTCTTCATTCTTATTTTAACCAACATCATATGTTATCAATTTCACTTTTAAAATCTTTTTTTTTAATTTTCACTTTTACAGTCATATATATAATATATGGCTTTGTTCTAGTCTCCAGCCTGATCACATTCTCTCCTTTCTGTTAATTTTTTTTCTTTCTTTTTTTAACCAACTTCTTACCTTATCAATTCCTTTTTAAAAATATTTTTAAATTTTCATCTTTACAGTCATATTCCATCCCTTCATTGTGTTTGCCCATACATATATACATATATATACAGATATGTATATATATATATATATATAAAACACATTTTCTTTCTTTAAAATTTTGGAAGGCAATTTCTTCTAATAAAACAAAATATACCCAAAATCTAGTGTGTGGCTCTGTTCTATTCCCCAACCTGATTTCTTTCTTTCTTTCTTTCTTTCTCCCCTTTCTTTTCCCCCTGGTTTCAGGTCTCTTCTGATTTATTTAGTGTATACTTTTCTGGGGTCATTGTTATTTTTTTTTTTGAGATTTTATTTATTTATCTGATAGAGACACAACAGGAGAGGGAACACAAGCAGGGAGAGTGGGAGAGGGTGAAGCAGGCCTCCCACCAAGCAGGGAATCTGATGCAGGGCTCGATTCCAGGTCCCTGGGATCATGACCTGAGCCGAAGGCAGATGCCTAATGACTGAGCCACCCAGGTGCCTCTGGGGTCATTGTTATTTTTTTAGCATTTTATTCTCTCATTCATCTATTTTTCTCTGGAAAAAATGACAAAAGGGAAAAACTCACCTCAAAAAAAAAAAAAAAAAAGAAGAAGAAGAGGCAGTACCAACTGCCAGGGACCTAATCAATACAGACATTAATAAAAGACAACCAACAGAATGGCAAAAGATATTTGCAAATGACAAAATCTATAAAGAACTTATCAAACTTAACACCAACACCCAAAGAACAAATAATCCAATCAAGAAATGGGTAGAAGGCATGCACAGACATTTCTGCAAAAATGGTCAACGGACAGAGGAAAAAGTGCTCAACATCACTCGGCATCAGGGAAATACAAATCAAAACCACAGTGAGATACCACCTTAACACCAGTCAGAATGGCTAAAATTAACCAGTCAGAAAACAACAGGTGTTGAGGATGCAAAGAAAGTGGAACCCTCCATACACTGGGAATGCAAGCTGGTGCAGCCACTCTGGAAAATAGTATGAACGTTCCTCAAAAAAGTTTAAAATAGACCCAGCAATTGCACTACTGAGTATTTATCCCAAAGATACAAATGTAGTGATCCAAAGGGGCACGTGCACCCCAATGTTTGTAGCAGCAATGTCCATTATAGCCAAACTATTAGAGGAGCCCAGATCAACAGAGGAATGGATAAAGAAGATGTGGTATATATATATTGTATATTGTATGTGGTATATATATATTGTATATATACAATATATACAAGATGTGGTATATATATATTGTATACATACAATAGAATACTATGCAGCCATCAAAAAAATGAAAACTTGCAATTTGCAACAAAATGGATGGAATTAGAGGGTATTACACTAAGCAAAATAAGTCAGTCAGAGAAAGACAATGATCTTATGACCTCACAGATATGTGGAATTTGAGAAATAAGACAGATGATCATTGGGGAAGGGAGGGAAAAATTAAAACAAGATGAAACCAGAGAGGGAGACAAACCATAAGAGACTCAGTCTCAGGAAACAAACTGAGTGTTGCTGGAGTGGAGGGGGTTGGGAGGGATGGAGTGGCTGGGTGATGGATATTGGGGAGGGTTTGCATTATGATGAATGCTATGAATTGTGTAAGACTGATGAATCACAGACCTGAAACAAGCAATACATTTATATGTTAATTAAAAAAAGTCAATAGTTTGCCTATAAATGAGAGATTTCATGGGAGATTTTTTTAGGTCAATTTTAAGTTATGGGGGAGTTATTCTTTCAAAGTACACTCAGAGGCACGTGTGCATATGTACATGCTTCCCCGTTCACAGTGCTCATGATCCAATCTAAGTGGCAAGGAACACTCCCAGGGAAGCATAGGTTTTCACGGTTGCTTGGACAGAAAACTTCTCAAAAGTTCCAACTCTGTGTCTTTCACCCAACATTCTAGCCACTTGCCTATCTGACAATTATATTTCCTAGATCTACAAAATTCTTTTTCTAAATTCAGTGTTTGGCTAGGAACTGGGCGTATTTCATCTTAGTGAGAAGAAGCCACTTCCTAATTGTAATTTGGATTTACCCAAATTTCCTATTTCCATCACATTAACATTCTAGTACACGTAAAAATTTAACTTTGTCTATACTCTACTTATAAAATATTTATTCTTTTTTAAAATTTTATTTCCTTCTTGATATATTGGAACTGGTTCAGCACTCCATTAAGTACCAAATATGTACTGCTAATATTTTTCCTAGAAAATAAACTAATATAGTTAAAAGCCTTAACACTTGACCGGTGTGGGACAGGACTTGGCACATTGTAGGCATTCTTATTTATGGAATAAATAAATTAATTAATATAAAATGTAAATATTACTATACCATAGTGACCTCATAATTCATTAAATAGAGAGTTTGCACTTGCTGACATAACTCCCATAAGCTCCTGCATCAACTATACAAAACTTCCCTGTTGCTTGTTTTTTATTTTGCCTAAATCTTCAAAATTATAGGACATTAAAAATAAACTTTTTCATCATTTAGATATTTCTAGAATGTATTTTAATTTAGGTACTAAGAATATTTTCTAGTTCAGGATAAATATAAATTAAAAAATGTAAGACAGTGAAGATTTAAGTGATTTTTTTTCTACTTTAATCCTATTAAGATGTTTTTCCTTTGACAACAATTATGAGATTAATTTTAGCAAAAATAATAATAACTACTAACAATCAGATACACAAGGTTTCTAGTGAAAATATCCTTTCAATATGAGTCAGGGAAGCTGGGTCTTCAATGTTTCACTCTTGACTAGTGAAAAATTTCTCCTCAAGAATTTTATTTAACTATTACTGCTTCTACTACATTGTCCCTAGAAAAAGGATAAACTTCTTTAAAGTAGTTTCCTCCCTTCTTCCCCCCACTATATGGAACTTGTTCCTGTGAGTCTGTGATGGTATCTCAGGAAGTCCATAAACAATGAAACATTTTTTGCCAATAGAGAACCAAACTGCCCAAAGGAATTCACAGATTTCATCTATATTGTTTAGGGGATAGCATATAAGATCGTGTTTTAATAAAAAGAAATCTACTGTCTAAAAACTTCTAACAGATGTCATAAGATATTGGTACCTGAAAATAAAGATTAATGTGAAATTTATTTATAATTCCTTAAAACAATTAGTGTAGTAACACAGTGTCTTGCACATAACAGTACGTCAATAATTTTATACTGAACTACAGAATAAATGAAGGAAGGAGTTACTTATGGGCATGAAAACTATATCAACTATTGGCTTTTTGTGTCATACTTGATACATCCCCAAATTTGTTCCTCGCCAATTTTACTTCTGGCCAGTCACTGGAGTCACAACCCTATGACTAATAAGACCCCGTCACTTTTGTCAACTTACTTATGTAAAAGGCTAGAAGGGCAAAGCTCACTTATAGGAAAACGACTTGCTCTAGATTTAGAACACTCAAGTTTTGCTCTCAGTTTATTACCTACTTTAAA
>ML102224.1:23579-37324 GCA_003697995.1 Taxidea taxus jeffersonii
TTAATTCTTCCCACACAATCTCCACCCTGAACTCTAGAATATATTCATAACTGGTCTTGATCTCCTCATTCACACTGATTTTCAACAGCAGACAGACTTTTCTAAAAACAGCAATAATTTATTTGTGGAATAAATAAAATATTTGGAATTCAAAATGTTCAGTTTAGTTTCATCTAGCTGCTTCTTCTTCTTCTTCTTCTTCTTCTTCTTCTTCTTCTTCTTTAAGATTTTACTTACTGATTTGAGAGAGAGAGAGAGAGACAGACAGAGCACAAGCAGGGGGAGAGGCAGGGAGAGAAAGAGAAGCAGACTCCCTGCTGAGCTGGGAGCTTGACATGGGACTCCTTCCCAGGATGTGGAGATCATGACTTGAGCCAAAGGCAAACATTTAACCATCTGAGCCACCCGGGCGCCCCTCATCTAGCTTCTGTTAAGAGATTCAAATATATTAGAACATATAGTTCCTTAGACTTAAAAAACTATAAGATAAGCATTATAGATGTACCTAAGTTGTACAACAATTTAACTTAATTTTAATTTTAAATTAAATTAATTAATTTCAATTTAATTTTAACAACCAACTAGACATTACTGTTATCATCCTCATTTAACTGAAAAACAAACAACCCCAGATAAGATTAAATAACTTGCCCAGGGCCACACTGCCAGTATTTGGCACAAGCCTCTAGACTCTAAAGGCACTGTTCTTTCTTCAATATTATCTATTATAGGGTTTTCTTAATTGTGTAATATATGAATTTCTATCCATTCTAATTCATATTTTCAGCAAATATGTTTTTTAAAAATATATTCTTCAGTTATAGAATTAGGTATAAAATAATTCTTTCTATTTCTATTGTAAAGAAAGCTCAAATAACAGTTGTTAGCCTTAAAATATGCAATGACTTCCAAATTATGTCACCAAATGAGTTGAGCAACAAACGCCCCGATGGTCATAACATTAATATAATCATAAAAGTACCATTATATTAATTAGAACTTTGTAAATCCTGTAATTAAGATATTCAGTGACAGCTGTCTTTCCTGTCCCTGAGCATTTACAAGAAATCTCCCAACACCACTTATTTCTGAACCATCATCTGCCTAGAGCTGGGAGAAGCCATCTGTTAGAATATTTGAAATGTTAAATGACAAAGGGGCTTCAAAACCATTATATCCCTTACAATACTTTTTGAAGAGAAAAAAAAGAAGCACCCAACAACCATTTTTAAGTGATTTTTAGCTAGTCCTAGAAAGGGGAATAACTGGACTTATTTTTGATCTTGTATTAAATAGTGGAAACAGTCTGGAATTTGGAATCAGGTAAATCTGACCTGATTGCTAACTGTGGGTTCAAGAGAAAGTTAAATAAGCTCTCTGAGCCTCAGTTACCTCATCTTTATAATAGAGAAATATCATAAATGAGGACAGTCATGCCTATTTTTAATTACTATTGAGAAAATAAAAGGATAAATTTATATGTAATACCTTATAAAACTTCTACGAAGTCTAATTTTGTTTCAAAATATTAGAATTACTCTAAAGATGGTGTGCTGCTTGTCTTTTTCTAACTATGTTAATATAGTTTTAGGAAATATGTTTATTTCAGTCCTCTACACTACTTCACAGGTCAGACTATACTTATTTTTACTAAACCTAATAGGTAGAAGAGAGGGTCTTAATATTTGATAAAGAAGAGTTTGAGGCACCTAGGTGGCTCAAGATTCTCTCTCTTCCTCTACCCCTTTCTCTCTCTTTCTCTAAAAAATATTAAAATAAAATACAAGTGTTCAATTTTAGCTATAATCTACTACTCATTTGATTATGAGAAAATGACTTCACTAGACCCGAAGTTAAAAATGATAGAAAAAAATAGTGATAAATCACATAGCTTTATTGTTAGGAAAATAAACTACAGTAGCAATAATAATAAAACACTTTTTTTTTTTTAACTCTCATCCTTAAAGCCCTTTTTATTACTATTCCTCTTGTTATTATGAGTTTGGATGAGTCAGCGCTGCCTTTCCCAGGTTAACTTCTCTGTATGCTTTATCTTCACAGCAGTTCTATGAAGGAGGTATTATTAAGATCATTTATGGAGATATAGGGACTAAGTTTTAGGTTAAGTGATTTAAGTTAAGCTCAATGTCAAACAATTAGTGACACAGCATTGAGAAAATTCCAAAACTAATTCAAACTTAAGTGCATGCTTTTAATTTTTTTCTTTGCAACCTGCAAAATACCATTATGTGGAAAATATTTGTCTTACAAGATAGGGAACCAATGATCTGATTAGCTTTTTATCTCTGTCTCGTATAGAAAGGCATTTCCCATTGTTATGAAAAATAGTAAAAATTAAAGTAAAACTTATTTTGTGTTTTACAAAAATTAACTAACTTAAATTAACCGTCTCAAAACAGTGAAATATTGTTAGTTTCTTTATTTTACAGAAGAGATAACTGAGAAAGAAAGGGTGAGTATTTTGCCCCAGGTCATACAGCTATTAAGTGGCAAGTAGGATTCAAATTCAAGTCCCCTGAACTACTACCCTATATTGCCTTAAGAATCACAGAGAAAGATTTGTATGTGTTTTGCTCTGAAAGAATAATAATTGCTTTAGTAAAATAACATCCTACTACATGCCAGCCTCTCTGCACAGACCATTTCCAGAAGTGCTCATCTCCTGAAATTTGAAATATCTTTCTCCCTCCCTCCTATCTCTAACTCTTTATCATCTTTCTCCTCCTTATTCTCTTTTTCCTCCTTCTTGTTCTTCTCTTTCCAAAAGACAAAGTGACCTAGTCTTAGAGATGTCCCATGGTTTGATCAAGACATTAGAGGTAATGAACTGCAAAAGTGTTATTTGAACCTATTTGAAAATGGTCTGATTGTTTCTAAAGTCTGAATTCTTTCTTCTAATCACTCAGAGATGTCTAATATTTTTCAAGGAGCTACCAAAAAACCCACATCTCAAGATTGTGACTGATTATATTATAATTGACAAATGATAAATACTTTGTGACTATTTTAGAAATTGATGACTGTTGAAACCTACTTTTAGGGAGATCCAAAAAATTACATAGATATGCATTCTCTTTTGCACAAGAGAGCATAATGGGTTGGAACTATAGGATATACATGTAGATTTAACACCAAAGGATTTGTGTCAAGCATCTCTTTTAAGGGTCTCAGGAGAATACACACTATAGTTTAATAAGCATTAATTATATAGGTTTAGGCATAATTGAGAGTTATGCCTCATCTGTGTGTCTGCAACTGAATCAGGAGGGCAAAAGCCATAGCCAATTAACTTGTGTACATTTCAATTGCTATTACCTCCAAAACATATGGTACAGTGTTCTACTTGAGGGAAAACAACCTTCCAAAAGTCTTACCAATATTATCTGTAATATTTTTGAAGGGCAATCTACTTATTGATAATGGCTACAGAGGAAAACAATAACAATTTTATAAAGCAACAAAGGTATTAATGAAAGCTTTAAATATTTACTATTCATATATTCATAAAAGGGCTGCTATTCCAGATCTGCCTCTTAAAGAGGTAATTGGTTGTGATATCTTTTCTACATCTCTGCTGTTCATATACAAATATCATATTAACAGTTAATGTTAGTGTTATGACACTAGTGCTTATTGCTAATTGTTTCTTTCAACTCATACTACTTGACTACTTAAAGTGCTTCCATGGAGAAAACATTAAATTTGGACAAGAAGCTCTATATTTTAAACTTTCATTTGTGTAACTGTATACTAGATAGCCCTCATATCATCATAAATAGCCCAGAAAATGATCCAAGGACTGGCAGAACAAATTCCACAGCTAAAGGTAAAGAGGTGAATACATCAAAGAATGTAGGAAGGGGAAAAAGACATGATCTGCAAGTGAAAAAGACCATGACCATCCACAGATGCAGTGAAAGCAAACTTTCACACCAGGGAACCCACAAATGGGGAGGATGAATTCCTGTAACATTTGTCTTGGAAAGTGAGAGGGGCCAAATTTCTTGAGTTCTTAAGCCAGCAGTACTTGTAAACTAGAATTTTAAAAAATCAGTGGGATCAACTCTGGGAAAGCCCAAAGGGCATTAAGAAGTGGGGTCTCCACCTTAAGGAGACAGCATAATGAACAGCCTGTGCAGATACAATGTAGAACCAGCAGTTAGAAAAATGCTGGGGGCAGACAGTGTTTCAGCCTCACAGCACAGCCTGGAAAGACAGAGATCATAGCATGGCCTCATCTCGCAGCATGGCCTGGAGAGACAGAGATCATAGGGAGACCCCTTCAGGAACAAGGGAACTGGCAGTTGCCATGTCCCTCCCCCACTCCCCAGCATAAACAATGGCCACCTGTGGGAATGCATGCAATGCCCAAATTCATTATTTTTTTTAAAGATTTTATTTATTTATTTGTCAGAGAGAGAGAGAGAGAGAGAGAGAGAGCAAGCACAGGCAGACAGTGAGTCAGGCAGAGGCAGAGGGAGAAGCAGGCTCCCTGCCAAGCAAGGAGCCTGATGTGGGACTCGATCCCAGGACGCTGGGATCATGACCTGAGCCGAAGGCAGCCGCTTAACCAACTGAGCCACCCAGGCGTCCCCAAATTCATTATTTAAACTTGTGTGCACATAGCCCTGACCCCTATACCTCAGGGATTCACCCTTCCCAGTCACACTTGTCTTGGCCCTAGGACTGCAGGTCCCTCCCTCAAAGGCTAGTGCAAACCCTGACAACACCACATCTCCCCATCTGCCCACTTTGCAGGACCTCAGTCCTGGCAGTTTTGGGGTAAGGTCTCCTTTTGCAAGCAGACTACCACACACTCTGTTAAAACAGGCCCCACCCTTGCTAGGGACCAACCACTGACCACAATAGGCAAAGAGATCCTCTGCTGACAATTAGGCTGAAGGTAAAAGAGGCCAAGACTCAACAGCAGAGTACATGCAACACACATAAGAGACACTCCCTGAAGTGTCAGAATCTGGAAAACAGGAGACAATGCACTGCAAGACACTACAGGACCTCTTCTTTATAAGGCTATTATCTTAAGAGCAAGAGAAGTAGCCAACTTTCTTAATATAGAGTAACATCTCCGACATTAAAGAAGTGGATTAAAGCACAGCAAGAGACCTTAGAAAAATGGATATAAATAATATGTCAGATTCAGAATTTAAAGTAATAATCATAAAGATTCACTGGACTTGAGAAAAGAGTAGAGGACATAAGTGAGGTCTTTAACACTGAAACAAAAAAAGAACAAGTCATAGATCAAGAACATAATGAATGAAATTAAAAATACACTTGACCAAATAAATAGCAGGCTAGATGAAGTAGAGGGATGAATTAAAGACCTGGAAGACAGAGGAATGGAAAATAACCAAGATGAGCAAAGGAGAGGGAAGAAAATTATGCAAATTGAGAACAGTCTGAAGGAACTCAGTGACTTCATCTAGCATAATAACATTCACATTATAGGGATCTCAGAAGAAGAAGAGAGAGGAAAGGGTTAGAAAATTTATTTGAGAAGTAATAGCTAAAAACTTCCCTAACCTGGAGAAGGAAACAGATATCCAGATCCAGGAGGCACAGAAATCGACCCCCAAATTCAAGGCAGTCCATGCCAAGACACATACTAATTAAAATAGCAAAAGTACTGAAAATTTTTTTTATATCAGCAAAAGAAGACAATTACATACAAGAGAAACACCTTAAGACTATCAACAGAGTTTTCAGGTACAATTTTGTGGCTAGAAGGGAACAGCATAATATAGCCAAAGTGCTGAAAAGGAAAAATCTGCAGCCAAGAATGTTCTGTCAGGCAAGGCTATCATTCAGAACATAGGAAGGGATGAAGAATTGCTCAAACAAAGAGGAATTCATGTCCACTAAATGAGCCCTACAAAAATATTAAAGGGGACTCTTTGAGCAAAAATGAAAGACCATAAGCAAGAGTATAAAAAAGTAAAAAAATACAAAAGTAATAAAAATAAATATTTCTCTAAAAATCAGTCAAGGTGTTCATAAAATGGAGGGATATAAAATATGACCTAAAACATGGGGACAGGGGAGGAGGGGGAGCAAAGAATGGATTCAAACTTAAGTGACCATCAACTTCATATATTGTTATATGCAGAGAATATTACATATGAACCTAATGGTAACCACAAATCAAAAACCAGTACTAGATATACAAAGAATAAAGAGAAAGGAATCTAACTATGTCACTAAAGAAAAACCAGCAAACCATGAAAAATACCAAGAGAAGAAAGATCAGAGAAAATCTACAGAAACAACCACAAAACGGGTAACATAATGACAATAAATACCCATCTATCAATAATTACTTTGAATGTGAATGGAATAAACACTGCAGTCAGAAGACATAAGTTGAAAGTGTATAAAAAAATTTATCTATATGATTCCTATAAGAGATTCATTTCTGACCAAAAGACATCAGCAAAAAAGCAAAGGGATGGAAAAAACTCTATCATGCAAGTGGATGTCAAAAGAAAGACAGAGTAGCAAAACTTACATCAGACAAAATAGACTTTAAAACAAAGACTGTAACAAAGACAAAGAAGAACACTATATAATAATAAAGGGGACAATCCAACAAGAGAATATAACACTTGTAAATATTTATGCACCCAACATGGGAGCACCCAAATACATAGAACAGTTGGTAACAAACATAGAGGAACTAATCAATAGCAATTCTAAATTCTAAATTCTAAATAGCAATTCTAAAACTTCACTTGCATCAGTGGACAGATCATCCAAACAGAAAATCAACAAGAAAAAAACTGACATTGAATGATACATTGGACAGATGGATTTAACAGACATATTCAGAACATTCCATTCTAAAACACCAGAATACATATTCTTTTAAAGTCATACAGAACATTATAAAGAATAGATCACATATTAGGCCACAAAAAAAGTCACAACAAATTAAAAAAATTGAGGTCATATCATGCATCTTTTCTGACCACAATGCTATAAAACTAGAAGTAAACCACAAGAAAAAAAAAATCAGAAAAAGAGCACAAATACATGGAGGTTAAATGCCATACTACTGAGAAACGAATGGACCAGTCACAAAATCAAAAAAGAGAGGGTGCCTGGGTGGCTCAGTGGGTTAAAGCCTCTGTCTTTGGCTCAGGTCATGATCCCAGGGTCCTGGGATCGAGCCCCACATGGGGCTCTCTGCTTAGCAGGGAGCATGCTTCCTCCTCTCTCTCTGCCTGCCTCTCCACCTACTTGTGATCTCTGTCTGTTGAATAAATAAATAAAATCTTAAAAAAAAAAGAAATCAAAAAACAAAGAAAAATATATAGAATCAAATTAAAATAAAAAAACAATAGTTCAAAATCTGGGATGCAGCAAAAGTTATTCTAAAAGAGAAGTTTATAGCAAGACAGGCCTACCTCAAGAAGTAAAAAAATATCCAATAAAAAACCCAACTTTATACCCAAGGGAACTAGAAAAAGAACAAAGTCCAAAATCAGTAGAAGGATGGAAATAATGAAGATTAGAGTAGAAATATATGCTATAGAAACTAAAAGAAACAAACAAAAGAAAAACAACAGAAGAGATCAATGAAACCAGGAACTGGTTCTTTGAAAAAAATTGATAAATTTCAAGCCAGATCCATCAAAAGAGAGAGAAAGAGGGAGAGAACTCAGATAAGCAAAATTATAAATGAAGGGAAGAAATAACAACCAACACTACATAAATACAAACAATTATAAAATAGCATTATGAAAACCAATATGCCAACAAACTACACAACTTAAAAGGAATGACTAAATTCCTTGCCACATACAGACTACCAAAATTGAAACAAGAAAAATTAGAACATTTGAAGAGACCAATTACCAGTAAAGAAATTGAATCAGTAATCACAAAATTCCCCAAAACCAAAAGTCCCGGACCAGATGGCTTCAGAGGCAAATTTTACCAAATATTTCAAGAAAAATTAATATTTATTCTTTTCACTATTCTAAAAAAAAATAGAAGAGGAAGGAAAACTTTCAATTTCATTCTATGAGTCCAGTATTACCTAGATAACAAAACTAGGTAAAGCACCACCAACAATGTAAACTAAAGGACAATATCTCTCATGAGTATAGATGCAAAAATCCTCAACAAAATATTAGCAAACCTAATCCAACAACACATTAAAAAAATGATATACAATGTTCAAGTGGGATTTGTTCTTGGGATACAAGTATGGTCTGATATCCATAAAACAATCAATGTGATATGTCACATTAATAAGAGAAAGGATAAAAACATCATCACTTCAATAGATGCAGAAAACAGTACTTGGCAAAGTACAACATTCAGTCATGACAAAAACTCCCTGCAAAATAGGTGTAGAGGGAACATACCTCAAGATAATAAAGGCCATGTATCAAAAATCCACAGCCAATATCACACTCAATGGTGAAAAACTGAGTGCTTTTTTCCCTAAGGTCAGGAATAAGATAAGGATATCCACTTTCACCACTTTTATTCAACTTAGTACTGAAAGTTCTGGCCATAGCAATTGGATAAGATAGTGAAACAAAAGGCATCTAAGTTGGTAAGACGAAGTAAAACTCCTTTTGCAGATGGCATGATACTATATATAGAAAACCTTTAAGACTACAATCAAAAAGTTACTAGAACTGATAAAAGAATTCACTAAAGTTCTAAGATACAGAATCAATGTACAGAAATCCATTGCATTTCTATAGACTAATAATGAAGCATCAGAAAGAGAAATTAAGAAAATAATACCATTTATAATTGTATCAAAAACAATAAAATATCTAGGAATAAATTCAACCACAGAGGTGAAAAACATATATCCTGAAAATTCCAAAACATTGATGAAGGAAACTCAAGACAAAACAAGAAATAGAAATACATTTGATGCTCATGGGCTGGAAGAACAGATATTGTTAAAAATCTCTATGCTACCTAAAATGATATACAGACTTAATTCAATCCCTGTCAAAATACCAAAAGTACTTTTCACATTATTAAAATAAATAATTCTAAAATTTGTATGAAACCACAAAAGACCCTGACTGGCCATAGCAATCTTGAAGAAAAACAAAACTAGAGGTATCACAATTCAAGTTATATCACAAAGTGGTAGCAATAAAAACAGTACAGTACTTATATAAAAACAAATAAATAGATAATGGAATAAAACAGAAAACATAGGAATAAACCCATAATTATATGGTCAGTAATCTTTGACAAAGGAGGAATGAATGAATGGGGAAAAGACAGACTTTTCAACAAATAGGGCTGGGAAAATGGGACAGCCACATGCAAAAGAATGAAACTGGACCATTTTCTTTCACCATACACAAAAATAAACTCAAAATGAATTGAAAACCTAAATTTAAGCCTTAAAACCGTAAAAATCCTTGAAGAGAGCACAGGCAGTAGCACATTAGCTGTAGCAACATTTTTTCTAGATATGTTTCCTGAGGCAAGAGAAATAAAAGCAAGAAAATAATAATAAAAAAAAAATAAACTATTGAGGCTACATCAAAATAAAGTTTCTGCACAGTGAAGGAAATAGTCAACAAAACTAAAAGGCAAGTCACTGAATAGGAGAAGATATTTGCAAATGACATATCCAATGAAGGAGTAGTCAAAATACATGAAGAACTTGCACAACTTGAAACCTAAGAAACAAATAACCCAATTAAAAAATGGGCAGAAGACATTTCCCCAAAGAAGACATCCAGATGGTCATCAGACACATGAAAAGATGCTCAGTATCACTCATCATTGGGGAAATGCAAATCAAAACCACAATGAGATACCACCTCACACATGTTAGAATGGTTAAAATAAAAAACAAAAGAAGCAAGTATTGGCAAGTGTATAGAGAAAAAGGAAACCTCTTGCACTGTTGGTGGAAATGCAAACTGGTGCAGCCATAGGGATGATAATATGGAGGTTCCTCAAGAAGTTAAAAATGGAACTACCCTTTAACCCAGTAATTATACTACTGGGTATTTAAACAAAGGATAAAAAAAGCACTAATTCAGGGCACCTGGGTGGCTCAGTGGGTTAAAACTTCTGCCTTCCGCTCAGGTCATGATCCCAGGGTCCTGGGATGGAGCCCCACATCAGGCTCTCTGCTCAGCAGGGTGCCTGCTTCCCCCTCTCTCTCTGCCTGCCTCTCTGCCTGCTTGTGATCTCTGTTTGTCAAATAAATAAATAAAATCTTTCTAAAAAGCACTAATTCAAAAGAATACATGTACCCCTATGGTCATTGTAGCATTATTTACAATAGCCAAATTATGGAAGCAGCCCAAGTGTCCATCAAGAGATGAATGTATAGAGAAGAAAAATAGATACATAGATGATAGATGATAGATAGATATAATGGAATATTATTCGGCCATAGAAGAGAATGAAATGTTGCCTTTGTAATAACATGGATGGAGTGAGAGCATATAATGATAAGCAAAATAGATCAGTCAGAAAAAGACAAATGCCACATACTTTCACCCATATGTGGAATTTAAGAAACAAAACAAATTAGCAAAAAGAGAGAGAGATAAACAAAAAGACTCAACTATAGAGAACAAACTGATGGGTATCAGAGCAGAGGAGAGTAGGCAGATGGGTGAAGTAGGGGATGAGGATTAAAGAGTACATTTATGGGGCACCTGGGTGGCTCAGTGGGTTAAAGCCTCTGCCTTCAGCTCAGGTCGTGATCCCAGGGTCCTGGGATCGAGCCCCGCATGGGGCTCTCTGCTCGGCAGGGAGCCTGCTTCCCTTCCTCTCTCTGCCTGCCTCTCTGCCTATTTGTGGTCTCTGTCTGTCAAATAAATAAATAAAATATTTTTTTAAAAAGTACATTTATCATAATAAAAATAAAATAATAAAATATAAAATAAAATAATGCCATAACTAGAGCCCTCATATGTGTTAGGTACCCTTATATTTATTATCATTTTTAATGTTTACAATTATTCATTACATAGTGATCACTCTAATATATAGATGAAACAGCTGAGTCTCAGTGAGGTTAAAGATATTAGATAGTACATGCAAAAATTTTGCTTTATTTAACACACACAATACCCTTTCTGATGTCCATATTTTCCCCTACATTTAACTTGTTCCTTACATTTACTACAAATAGATGGTAAAGTGTTTGAGTTCATCAAGCTAGTAGGTATTGGAGCCAGTACTTAAAGTTTATAACATTTAATCACATATATTTTACCAAGACCAGAATTTAAATTGCAGTTCATTTAACTCTAAGAATGTTACCCTTTTCAATAAAACTATTCAGGAAGTAAGATATCTTGGGAAGCCTGGGCAAACATGAATAGCACAAAAGACTGTGGTTAATATTGCCATATCCCAAAGAATGAGATTACAGACTGTTTTATGAGTTTCAGATTTTTATATGTTTATAGATATAGGAAACATACATCATCCCTGAGTCCATCCTCAAAGTTCAAGTCACATTCTACAATTTTCTCTGATTTATTATCTCCTCAATGAATATCAGAGAAATAGATGTGCCAAGTATTTTGTTGTTGTTGTTAAAATTCTCCTCAGAATATAAAATAACTGGAATTTATTTTAAATAAATTTAAATGAATGACTTTTTAGTGTATTTAAGTGAGCTAATAACAATTTTAATTCTGAAAGTGGTTAGGCTTTGCCAAGAAGCTCTTTCAGTATTTAAAAGCTAATAGAAATGGTAGACAGAAGTACAGTGTAGCAAATTGGAAAAAAGCACTTGACTTGGTTTCAGAAAACTGAGTTTTTATCTCAAGACTTCCAAGCTGCAGAAATAAAGCTGAACTTCTCTGACCATTAGGTTCTTCATTTATAAAGTAGAGTAATAAAATATACCTCACATGGTTACTGTCATCTAAATTAAGGATGAAATATGGAGCCATGCAATTGTTTCTCTTTTTCAATTGATTGTTCTGGGAATATCTAGTCTGAGCCAGAATGTGATATAATTAACTAGTTTCATTTACTTTTCATTTATTCAGTTCAATTTGCATTCATTATGTCTCTCCTGTCATAAAGAGGAACGCCCCTTATGTATAGTAAGTTTGACTAAACAGTTTATCTGTAAATTGTCCCTAAGTTTTAAAAAGTGCTCCTCATTAAGGTCTACTTAACATTGAGTTCATTTCGATTCTGGATGTAACAGAATGTATGTTTTCTGGAAACAAGGATTAAGAGTTCTCCAGGATTCCTAATACAGTTGGGGGAATTTCAGATTTTGCTACTGAAAAAGGATCTTAAAGATAATCTAGACAATGTCCTAACTCTTCAGAAAGGACTATCAGACCTAGAAAAGTGAAGTCACTTGTCCAAATCATGTACTTATTGGTAGATAGAGATTAAACTAAGATCTCTGCTCTCTTAGCTAGCACCTACATGTTTATCCATGCTGCTAAGATCTCTGCTCTCTTAGCTAGCATCTACATGTTTATCCATGCTGCTAGAGTTTCATTCAATCAGTAAAAATGACAAACCATAATGCAACTTGTTTTATAGTCTTGCTCTTCTTGGCTTTCATAAACAGCTTTTAGAGTTTCTTAATTACTCAACTGAGAAAATACAAACTTCTTGAATATCCTCCCAAAGTCTCTTCAAGCCCTCAAACCCACTTTATAGGCTTACCCTCATCCTAAATCCTATCCTTTAGCAATCTGCTTGGGGACTTAGGGATTTGTGCCAAGTCAATACAATTGATTTATAATTTAGATATCTTGAGTTCAAATTGTATTTGCTCTTGCTGCCACCAATCATTGCACAATTTTTAATAACTCATTGGACAGTGATCAATTTCAAGGTCATCCACCATGAATAATCAGGCAGGTGCCATCAAATCTCTGAATTCCATAAACAAAAATTGCTTATTTTTAGCATGTAGAGTGTGGTTGAAAGGAAGGACAAATGGTTTTGTACCTCAAAACATCCAAACACAAATAGTCTGAAACCAATGAACTACAAGTCTCAATATAAGGTGTTTTCTACTTGAAATCTGGACTTCGAGCCAATGAACACATCAAGAATTGAGGTGTTTTTGGCAGAGTCAATCTAAAGCCCTGTAACCTCTGATTTCAATTCAATGCTTTTATAATGACAACATTCTTTATCCATGATTCTTACCAAGTGATGATGGAAGTTCATGAAAAATGGAGGATTTTTTTCTAAAAACCTGTAAGTAGTGGCTTATGGTTAAAAGGAAAGCCAGATGGTGCCTATATTTCCTACTCAGCAATTATAAATGTATAATCATACACTGGTCATCATTTACTGAGAATCTACAGTATAGTTTATCCACATGGCATATTGATCAGGGCTACAGCTTATGAAGTGACACAGTCCTGAACTCTCATCCTGATCTGTCACTTACTTGCTGTTCCCATTTAGATATGTCACCTAACCATTCTGAATCTCTGTTTATTTATTTTTAAAAAGTGAATACCAAATTCAAATCAGGCTGTTGTGAAGATTAAATTGACTCATGTATATAAGAAACACTGCCCAGGGGCTGACAAATTGTAAGAGCATAATGCAGGTTAAATTGTTTTCTTTATTGTTATTTATTCATATCTGAAAAACTGGTCTGAATATTATCATCTTCATATCCTCAAAAACATTAATTATTACCCCCACATTACAAAGCTAGTGAGTGGCAGAATCATGATTTGAAAGCAAGGGTCTCT
>ML102225.1:0-38143 GCA_003697995.1 Taxidea taxus jeffersonii
AAAAAAAAAAAAAAGTAAAACAGTATAAACAGACAAGAGGATAAATGTGATTTAACAATTCTACAACCTGGTCCCAACACAAGAAACAGTCTTATCTCATCACTTAGGCAAAAAATGCTTAAGTCAGTTTGCAATATCGATTGCATCATGAAGAAGAGAGCTTCTTATTCTATGACACATGTGAATAGACTCTTAAAGATCTTAAGGTTTATTACATTTGGCTGCATGCGTGTCACCAGACTTTATCCAGAGAAAATAAAAACAGTCATGTTTTCAGCAAGTCTCATTTGTTACAAAGTGCCATCATTTAATTTTTTTTCCATTTCAGATAAATTTGGTTATCACAACAGTAAAATTGAGGAATATAGGGGAAAAGGTATAAAGGGTTGCTAAACTGTGATCAGAAAAATAAGCCAGAGTTTAACATTATTTTTACTTATTTATTCAAGAATTAATTAAAGTAATTATTTATTCTTCTTTCATTTGTTAATTGGTATTTATTCATTTGTATAAATAAGACATGGTACACTTCTTTAATGATCTCACAAGCTAGGAAAGATAAATTGTTTAATGATGAATACTCCTTTATAGAGTGGGTAATAGATTTATGTTTGTATAAGGTAGTATAGAGGCACAAAGAAGAAACAATTCAATTTGTTCAATGAGTCCAAGAAGATTTCATGGATTAGTAGATATCTGAATTGTACCTTCAAAGAAAATTAGGAGTTAGCTAGCAAGGCAACAAGGAAAGGGAAATCCAGAGATGGAAACAACTATGGAATTGTTGAGTGTATGTAAGTCATGTGATGAGTGGGCAATTATCTGTGTATAGGGTAACAGGAAGACAAAGTTAGAAAGGAAGATAAGGATAAGGACTTGGAGGCCTTGCAAAGTATACTGATGGTTAAAACTCATACAAATTTCAAAACTTTCCAATGATATAGACTATAAAACCAGTGCAACAATCCTAAATATTTAGTGTTCACTTCATAGCTGACAGAGCAACTTAACCAACCTTAAGTTTCTAAAAGAACTCCCTGGCATAGGGAAATGTAGAGAAATGTTTCATCTGTTAAATGAAGTAATTAGTGCTCATATTCAAGAGAAGTACTCAACTTCATACAGTTAGAGAATTTCTAACCCATGAAAATTTCTCAGATAATCTGGTGCTAGGTCCTAGTACTGCCACGACTTTACTATTACTATTCTTACCATTGCCCTTTTTAGGCATTTGAGATTTAGAAATATTCTAGATCCTGCATTCTGTATTTTCCATGGATTTTACTTTTATTGCTCCCTATTGTCTTTATTACATGCAGTCATCCAGTTGTATCATTCTATAATTAAGCCTCTCTCTGACTTGCACTTTTTATCAGTTGGAAGCAAGTGCTACTGCAAGTCATCAGTTAACTGTGTATCATTTAAAAGTGGTGTGTACATGTGTGTGCATGTGTGTTTTATGACACAGGTTGAAAGCAGCACAAATGTAGTTTAGAAATGGACTTTGGGTGAACTTCAGTTCACCCATTTTCACAGACAACTCAGGAATCTGCCAAATAAATCCCCTACCACCACCCACCTGCTCCCCTTGCTTAAACACCATAAGCTGGTATGGCAGACTCATGGGCTGTCCAAAACAGCTGAGAACAGAGAGAAATCTGAGAAAGTGGATCTGAGTTTCTCATTTTTGCCTGAATCTTTAAGTAAACAGACATAAAGCCCATTCAGGCTGTTATAACAAAAACACCACAGACTATGTGACTTATAAGTGACAGAAATTTATTTATCATAGTTCTGGAGGTTGGGAGTCCAAATTAAGAAATCAGCAAATTCTGTGTTTAGTAAGAGCTCATTTTCTGGTTCATAGATGGCTGTATTTTCCAGGTCCCCAAATGGTAGAAGGGACAATACCTCTGGAGTCCTTTTTATAAGGGCAGTAATCACCTCCCAAAGTTCCTACCCCCAAATACCATGACTTTGGAGTTAGGTTTCAACATATGAATTTTGGAGTTATGCAAAGCATATGGATAATATAAGACTCCACTCAAGGACATATTTTATTGCTTTCTATATTGTACAGCCCTCTCTATACATATATGTTTTCATATATTTGCCACAAATAAACTTTATACATTTTAGCTTATTTTGTTAATTTCATTCTTTCAATTAAATCATTTTCTAATGATATTGTACTTTAACATAAAAGCTTTTTGAAAAGCATTTTCTTATGTACCAAGCTATTACAAAATAATCTAGCCTAAAGGAAAAATTCTAAAATGCCAACAAAGTTTTATATGCAAAAATGTTCAATAGAATGTTATTTATCATCATTGAAACTAGAAAAATAACATTATTGGGTAATCTATGGTCAAACAACATTTTTTGAATGAGTAGGTTTTATAGCATAATTCCTTCTTGTGAATTGTTTGTAGTGTTTTTGTCTCCCTAAAAAGCCAACAACTATTTTTCTGTGATCTCTTATTCCTCCATTAAATGCCACACTCACATGGGCACAGGTGATAATGTACTACATAGTTAAGTTTAAACTAGACTATCCTTTATATGTGTCTTCTTCAAATGACAATGCCTTATCATAGTGGTGGGAAGTACATTGGAGCCCACACTCACTGTTTACTCTTATATCCACCAATACCATGACTAATTCAAACTCTAATTTCTGCCAAACCCATAAGCAGCCTCTGACTCTATTGCATCCCAGAGCTCAGTGATTCACCAATCAATAAGAGCTCTATGTATGATAAAATTGATATCCCATTATGAGTGGCTATAAATAGTATGAATGGTATATCCCTTTGAAAAACAGTCTGGGCAAGATTTTAAGGGTAATGTCCCTCTTATGAGTCTCCAAGTCAATTGCATTCAGAATTTTTGGTCCAAAAAGAAGACAAAGTTTTGAGACATGATGATTATAATTAAATTCTGGCTCTACTACTGCGTGGCTTCTGTTCTTATGTAAATCGCTGAACCTTTCTGGACTCTGCTTGCTTGGTAAAATAATAATTATAATAATAATAGTCTTTCTGTAGTGTTTTGTGAAGGTCAAATAAAAATAAGCTTTAGAAACTAAGAGCATTTTGCAAATGTGCAATCATTATTTTTATTGATTCAGCAGTCAACAAAGGAGTGACTAATTAGTATGTTTCTAGAATAAGGCTAAACCCCAAGGGCACAAATTTGCTAAAACGTACATTCTGTCATTGAAGGGATTTATTGTAGATATTATTTTTTAATGTGGATTAACAATGGTGTGTATATATATATAATCTCCATCTCCTAATGGTTAGGGTAGTTCTTCAAACAGGTAATGGTCAATTTCATTTAATAAAATAGGCTAAGAGCCTGATGATTCACAGACCTGTACCCCTGGAGCAAATTATACATTATATGTTAATAAAAATAATTAAAATAAATAGAATAAAATAGGCCAAGTTCCAAAGACTGCATATGGTGTGATTCATATATATGAAGTGTCTAGAATAGATAAAACTACAGAGACAGAAAGTAGATTATAAATTGTCAAGGGTGGATGGGGGATGGGGGAAATGGGGAGTAATGGCTAAAAGGTATGTCATTTCTTTTTGGAGTGATGGAAATATTCTAAAATTGATTGTAGTGATGGTTGCACAACCCTACAAACATACTAAACATTACTGAATTGTATACTTTAAATGGACAAATTATACGGTATGTGAACTATATTTCAAAAAATAAATAAATCAAAACAATCCACCATTTGATGTCATATAAAAACAAACAAGCACACAAATATATGAGCAAACAAAAGCAGATTTCACTCAATTAAAATAATTTCATATTGTGCTTATGCTTGTCTTTGTTAGCTTATCTTAATGAGAGGTAGTAAGAAGGAAGTAGATTAAAACAAAATATGCTTTCTGCCTTCCTGTCACCCTTTCATATGTATTTACTTATTAAGTTTCTGCTATGTCCAAGACTGAACAAATAGTATCCATCAATTCTATCCAAACCATTTGATACATTTCTGAATAATGCCCACTTCCAAAAGTTATCTTTCTTTTCTAAAATTCTTGAACACACATTTGCTCTGTGAGAAATTATTTGCTCTATGAGAATAGGTTAGTCTGACTTGTTTCCCTTTCTCTTTTTTTTGCCCTTTCTTTTTATCCCAACACCTCATAGAAAAAAAAAAAATCTAACCCAGGAATGCTCCAGTTTCTAATATCTTCTGAGCTTCTCATCCAGTTATTACTGACCAATCCATGGTGCTAGAAACAAAGAACTCTATCAATTCACAGATTTCAAGAGTGACACAGTTGTAGCTACTAGTCTTTGAGTTTCTTTCCTTTTTTTTTTTTTTTCTGAAGTCTTTATTTCAATTCCAGTTAGCTAACATACAGTATAATATTAGTTTCAGGTGTCCAGTGTTGTGTTTCAACACTTCATACAACAAATGCTCATCACAGTGCCCTCCTTAATCCCCATCACCTATTTAACCCATCCCTATATCCACCTCCATTCTGGTAACCATCAGTTTGTTTCCTATTGTTAAGAGTCTGTTTCTTGCTTTTCCTCTGTTTTTTTTTCCCCCATGTTCATTTGTTTTGTCTCTTACATACCACATATGAGTAAAATCATATGGGATTTGTCTTTTATAACTGACTTATTTTGCTTAGTATAATACTCCCTAGCTCTATCCATGTCATTGTGTGAGTGGCAAGATTTCATTCTTTTTTAATGACTGAGTAATATTCCACTGTGTATGTGTATCCATCTATGTATCTATCTACCTGCCTATCTACCTACCTACATACCTACCACATCTTCTTTATTCACTCATCAGTTGATGGTCATTTGGGCTATCTCCATAATTTGGCTATTGTTGATAATGCTGCTACAAACATCAGGGTGCATGCATCCCTTCAAATTATTTCTTTGGGTTTCTTTGGGTAAATACCTACTAGTGCAGTTGCTGAATTTCTTGTTTGGTTTTCTTTGTTACTACTCTGTAGATAATACTGCCTTTGGGTATGGCCCAAGTTATCATACTGTCCCAGGGTTTCATTCTCTGAAAACACTGTGTTCAGAATACACCTTCACTGGCTATGTCTGATATGTCAGCAAACCTAAAGAATAAAGTCTGTACCTTAAAGAATATTGCCTTTCTCTAGAATGTTTGCTTTCCTCTTTTACCTCTATCAGTTTTTTTTTATTAGTAGAAGAGTATAGGAATTCTCTACTCCATGGTTGAGGAATCAGCTAGTAAATGGTGTGATTGGGAGGATGGGTCACCATCTTGAATTCCCAATGAGATGCTTTATCTACACTTTACAATGTGTTTAGTTTACTGCTTCACTCACTCCATTTTCCATAGCAGTATGCCTTGAGCTGTGTTGGTTCTAGGCATGTTTCTCCCATCAGATGAGGCAGATTTCATGTAAACTACTGGCCCTTTTTGATGTTCCATTGCTGAACCCATACCCCAAAGCATGTGTCCTGAGATTTGACATGATCAAGAAGAATAAAGATATATCACCATTGAATTATAGACTGAAACATAAAAAAAAATGATTTTATAAGACCAGAAGAAAATATAGAAAAATTTCTTTACAATTTTGGAGTGGCAAATAGTGTGCAGAGAGAAAAAAAACCAAAATTACTATAAAATTGTTTAAAGTTCAGTATACTTAACAAAACAAAATATTTGTGCTCATTATATACTAAAATAAATATTTACATATATCTTAAAATAATTTTGTCCAGAATATTTTAATAATTCCTACATGTCAAAAGTACAAAGAAAATTCAATTAAATGGCAAACATGTGGATAGACACTTAGCAGAAAAATATATATGAAGGAAGAGTGAGCTCATAAAAAGATGCTCAGTAAGATTAATCTTCAGGGAAATGAAAATTAAAACCACAATAGGATCTCACTTCATATTCATGAAAATAGCTCAAATTAAAAAGACTGGAAACAAAAATTGGTAAGAGTAACTAGAAATCTCATATACTGATGATAGGATTGTCAAAAATGAATAGCCACTTTGGAAATTTGTTTGATTGTGTCTTATAAAGTTAAACATAAGCATACATCACTCACCCAAATTGTACCATCAGTTACTTATCTAAGATAAATGAAAATATATGTCTACAAAACAAATATATGAAAAGGTTTATAGCAGCTTTATATATATTAACAAAAAAATAAACAAATGAGTCATCCAAATGTCTGTAGGAGAATAGATAAATAAATTGTGATATATTTACTTGTATGTGATCCCTTTTATAAGAAATTCATAAAGAAGCAAAGATAATTGTTTAATGATATAAATCAGAATGGTGGTTACCTTTGGGGAGGTTGGAGACTGACTAAAAGAAGGACATGAGGAAACTTTCTAAAGTGATGAAATGTTCTATAACCTTACTGGGTTACTGGCTATACAAGCATATTCCTTTTTCAAAACTGGATATTATACCTATAATCTATGCATTTTACTGTGCATAGAATATACTCCAATTTAAATAAAATAATCATGTTACCATGTGGACTGTAGAGAAGGCACTGGGCAAGGAATCTTTACATAATTTATCAACTTGACTCTGTAACCTAACTACCATAATGATCTTAGGAAGATCATTAAATCTTCCTGCATTTCATTTTTTTCATATTTTAAATTTTAAACCATTGTTTTTAAGGATTCTTATATTTCTGTTCTTCATGAGGGAAGAAAGAATATTTACCTTCTTCACTACAACATCTTGAAAGTTTTATACACAATGCTTGACATAAAGTATTTGTGCAGTTTTTTTAGTGAACTGAATTTGATAAAAATTTAATTTCTGCTTAATTAGACTGTTAGCTTTTGGAATTCGATCTTCTCCTTTACATCTCTTATAGTGACTATTATATAATACTTTTCAAATAATAAGCATGAAATATTTGTTTAATATTGCTGCCTCTAATTTATAATGTTTTGGTTCTTACAACTCTTTGAAAAATTTGAGGTTGACATAGTTTATATCAAGTCATCTCTCATAAACAACTAAATTTGCAAGTGTGTGTGTGTGTGTGTGTGCGTGCGTGTGCACGTGCGTGTGCGTGTGTGGTGTGTTTCTGACTCTGAGAGTAATGGACTTTCTCACATAATCACTCTTACTAATGGAGGTACAATGTTGGTATTTTATAGTCCTTTCTATGAGGTGATATATACTGCAATTGAGATTATTAAGATTTGCAATGCTTTTGATCTATCCAGACAATGAATATCCAATAAATGGTGTGACATTTAGAAGCAAACAATGATTGTGAGTAGATCTTGTCACTGAACACACTAATTAGAAAGAGAACCTCAAATCATGTTTATAGCTAGAAGAAGGTATTTTAGAGATCATTAGATGGAACTTTTCATTCTACAGGCTCAGAAGAGAAGTGATTCAATTTTCCCATTATCAGAGAGTGAATTATGAATAGACATTGTCAAGGTATTTTATGTAAGTTTCATGGTAACCACGAAAGAAAAACCTGTAGTAGATATACAAAAGATTAAGATAAAGGAATTTAAGTATACCACAACAAAAGTTGTCAAATAACAAGGGAAGACAGTAAAAGAGGAAGAAGGAAAT
Organism: Taxidea taxus jeffersonii; assembly: GCA_003697995.1. NCBI lineage: Eukaryota > Metazoa > Chordata > Mammalia > Carnivora > Mustelidae > Taxidea > Taxidea taxus. The sequence goes on from ML102225.1 coordinate 7,625, forward strand.
ATGAAACTACAAAACAATCAGAAGACAATGAACAAAATGACAGTAATAAATCCTCACTATCGATAATTATACATAAATGAATTAATGTTTCCACTTGAAAGACATAGAGTGGCTGAATTGATAAAAACAGATCCAAAAATATGTGGCTTAGAAGAGACTCACTTTAGCTTCAAGGATACATGTAAGCTGAAAGTGAAGAGAAGGAAAAAAGAATATTTCAAGAAAATGGTAACCAAAAGAAAGTAGGACTAGCTATGCTTATATATTTAAAAAAATTCACATTAAGATAAAAGTGGCCACAAGTGATAAGAAAGATCATTATCACCAAGGAAATATAGCAATTATAAATAATTATGCACCCTGTACCAGAATACCTAATTATATAAAGCAAATACTCATAGCACTAAAACGAGAAATACAATACTAGTAGGGGCCTTACATACCCCCCTCTCAATAATGGATAAATCATCTAGATAGAAAGTTGATAAGAAACTGAATTTGAGCACTATAGACCAAGTGAACCTAATGGATATATATATATATCCATTGTTATATATATATATATATATATATATATATATATATATCTCCAATGTTTTATATATATATATATGTATATATATATATAACATTACCTAGAAGAGATATCAGCACCCTCTTGTTCATTGAAGCATTATTTACATTAGCCAAGACAGAGACACAGCCAAAGTGTCCTTCGACAGATGAATGAATAAAGAAAATGGCATATACATCCACCCACCCACCCTACACACACAGTGAAATATTATTCAACCTTTAAAAAGAAGGAAATCCTGCCACTTGTGACAATATGAATGAATCTGGAGGGCACTATGCTAAGTGAATTAAGTCAGACAGAGAAAACAAACAACTGAAAGATATCACTTATGTGTAGAATCCGAAAAAGTTCACCTCATAAAAACAGACAGTAAATTGGTGATTGCCAGGAGCCAGGGGTTGGGGGAAATTGGGAAATGTTGGTCAAAGGTTATAAACTGCCAAATATAAAATGAATAAGTTCTAGGGAATCTAAAGGACAGCATGCTGAGTATAAGTAATAATACTGTATTGTATACTTGAAAGTGACTAAGAATAGCTAACTATACTGGCATTAAACTAAAAAAACTAAAGGGATTATTGAGTTAGAGCTATTATCTACCCAGTTACTTGGGAAGCAGTGGAATAATATCAGTACAAAAGTGTCGAGCCCCCCCCTCCAAAAGTGTCAGTCCCTGGATTGCTTTAATTTAAATCTAAGCAGGATTTAATAATTCACTCAGAAACAATATTAATAATAACTATTATATAATATGGTATAATGTAATATATTATATTATATATTATTATTATTATTATTATTATTCACTCACTCTCCTCCCAGTTCTCTACCATTGTATGCAGAGAACATATATGTTATCTCACATACCTTACAATGTACTTTAAGTTGCTCTGGAAATAGTTTATTAAAAAATAGGTTGTATTTTCTCTACCAACTCATTTTATGAAGCAACAAATCTGTAGATAACATCAAAACCAAAATGCTTTTCATTTTACAAAGAACCTTTACCCACTTTATTCTTCCTTAAACTTTTCTTGATCACTACTATGAGAAATTTTAGTTCTGCAGAAGATAGCAAGTGCAAATTTAAAAGTTAAAAAAAAAAGATGATCAACTACAGACAGATTAGAAAATACTTTATGAAGAAGACACCTTTGAAAAATGACTCAGTAGGATTTGCACATCTAGAAATAGAGAAAAAATAAGCAAAATCACAAGAAGAGTAGCACTTGAGACAAATAGAGTGGGTGAAAATAATCAGTTTTGATGATATAATACCAGGCTATGTTGCCTATTTATGGCAAAAATTGGAGATTAGCCTAAAATTGCACCACTACAGTAGAGTAAAGGGAATATCAAAGAAGATTTTGAGGGGCGCCTGGATGGCTCAGTGGGTTAAAGCCTCTGCCTTTGGCTCAGGTCATGATCCCCGGGGTCCTGGGATCGAGCCCCTCATTGGACTCTCTGCTCGGCAGGGGGCCTGCTTCCTCCTCTCTCTCTGCCTGCTTCTCTGCCAACTTGTGATCTCTGTCAAATAAATAACTAAAATCTTAAAAAAAAAAAAAAGAAGAAGAAGATTTTGAGCAGAGGAGTGATACCTAGAACATTCTTGGGAAATTTAATGTAGCAAAACATATAGGAAACCTGGACTGGAGAGAAATAAAAGAACAATGCAGATCTTATGTGTGACCTTTTGTATTTAGGCTTGTAAAAAACCAAAAAGCCTTATTTTATTAGGGTAACTGCCTTCTCACTGGAAGTAGAAAATGATTGCTTCTAATCATGCAGAAATATTAGGAATTGAGCTGGAGGCAGAGGTCAATAAAAAGAAGGAAATTTTAGCCCTGTTGTGACCAGCCTTTTTCTGGTTGACTGCCTGAACACTTGGATACCCAGTGTTCCTTTTCTCTTCCAGCCCTCTTTGTTCCTTCACCTGTGAGGACTGGCTGCCATCTCATCCTCAATACACAGTGTTTGCTTGGACCATACCTTGCTATGACCATAAATAACCCTTAGCCAGAGTCAGCTTTACTTTATGACATTCAAGAACTGCAGGTCAACCAGATCCCCCAGTGCCTGTCCTCTTTTCAGTAATCAGATCTAGTCCTGGATTTCATTTCCTTCCCTAAATTGCTGTGAAAAAGCAGTCAGTGTCAGACTAAAGTCTGAGCTACAAAAAAATAAAACCTCTGCTCCTGTGCAAACACACCATAAGGCTCAAGGAGTTGTTGGGGCAGGCCTACTAAGTAATAATAACTTGCACATGTCTTGCATTTTCTATTATACAACAATGTTTGACAGGAAGCTACATGTCATCCTCACAGATGCTTGTAAGCAGTACAGGTTGTATTCATCACCCACATTGCACATTGGAGAAAGTGGAGGTAAGTGGAGGTAAAAGTGGAGTAAGTGGAGGTAAAAAAGCTTGGCTATGTGAAATTCAAGCCTGGTTTGTTCTCTTTCCACTAAAGTTCTCTTCTGCTTATCACTGTATTCCCCAAGGACATGTTTTAAGAAACATAGGGATGCTTACTTTATTAGATAAATTACTGGTTAGCTACAGAATGGTAGAAAAGATCACAGAGTTACAGTTTAATTTCTTCAAAATTATAATCTTATCATGTAATTCTGTGACTGAACTTTCTTTAGTGAGTATGAGTCACTCCCATTCTCCTTTGCACAGTATCTAAGAAAGCCTGTGATCTGCTCTTTGGGCTTTCCCTTCACCTTACAGCTTAGGACTTTCCAGAGGTGATACCATACTACTAAGACTGAACTAGCTAGGGCCCACCATCCGACCTCCGATCTCTGGGCTTTTGGGCTTGCTGCTCTTTTCTCCTGAAATACCTCCCCAACCTCTAATGTATGAACACCTAGAGTCTTCAGCACCATGACAAAACATGTCTTCTTGGTAGACTATCTCAGGGATAATGTATATAACGGTTTTGGGCTGGATCTTTGCAGGCAACCAAATATGATTCCCATTACTTCCTAGCTGTTCAATTACAGGTTTGCTATCATTGCTCTGTATCTTTGTTTAGTCATATAGGAATTGGGATAAAAGTCCCTAATTTATAAGATATATTTAGGAGTACATGAGCTAATGCTGAAAAGTGATTCAACACCAAAATAAAATACTTAGTAAATGATCATTATTGTTTTGGCTGGTATCCCCCCAAATTTAATCATTTCTTTTCATTTATTCATCTCATTTCTCAATGATCTGATCTCTTATTTGTCACATATTACTAGAATTACTTCTTTATAATTCTATCTCCATATTTAAATATGAGTTCTTGGAAAACTAGGACTATGTCTTTTTGATTTTTATATATCAAGCACCCAACACTGAATCTGGTGCATAGTAGAATCTCAATGAATATTTCTTGAATCAATAGACAGATAAAAAGAGTACAAAGTCTGAATTAAGTAGATTTTATTTGACTCCTAGTTCTATCACTTACTAATTTGGCAATTTTTTCAATTTCTCTAAGTCTCCTCACTTAAAATAGTGACACTTACTAAAAGGGGCTATTTCATACTTTCTAAGCAATATATTCCAAATATGCAAAGTGTTTTGTAAATTATATAGCTCTGGACAAATAATAATTAATGGTATTTTTATATTTTAATTGTTGATCTTTTTTGTTTTCCATAATTTTCCTAGAGCTCTAGGATATTTGGTTGAATTTCATAAAATTTTTGTTATAATTTAAGAGTAAAATATAAGAATGTTCAATTAAAAGAAGGAAAAAGTCCAGCAACTTTTCTTGGCCCTGATAGATTTTGCATGTCACAGAACCTGTCAGAGGTGTTGGTTAAATTCTGAAATCTACCAAGTATAGAGTATTTTCTCACAAGGGATTCTTTAACACACCTGACTATAAAAAGCTAGTTTCACAAGCTCTCTGTCAAATTTATTTCCAATTATTCTAATTCTTCCAGGCAGCTATCCAAACTTTTGGAACTTATAAACCAAAGTACTGGCCTTGTCTTGGCCTTGATTTTGTGTATATTTGCTGTCTATTTTACCTATTCCTGAATCTTTCCATCCTGGGTGAGTCAAAGTCCAGAAAGTTTCTGCTTAGCACCTAAGACCCATTTGTGAGAGTCTGCTTATCTGCTGATTGTTGGCTATTTCAGGGACTTGACCAATTCAAGATGTATGCTTGGACCTGGATGGCTCAGTCAGTTAAATGTGTGACTCTTGATTTTAGCCCTGCTCAGCACAGAATTTGTTTAGGATTCTCTCCTCTCTACCTCTGCCTTCCCCACTGCTTGTGTTCTAGAAAGAGAAAGAAAGAAAGAAGAAAGGAAGGAAGGAAGGAAGGAAGGAAGGAAGAGAGAAAGAATGAGCAAATTTTTTTTGCAGTGTTGGAGCAAAGATGGTTGTACTTTATTCAACAAAATTAGGATCCATCAAAGTTTCAAAAATTATTTTGATGATCAAGTGGGATAAGAGCCTAGGATACTGATAAATAGAATTTATTTGAGATTTATTTTAAATCTGGAATCAGTATTTTTTTAAAGATTTTAAAAATAATTTATTTTTATTTTTTTATAAACATATAATGTATTTTTAGCCCCAGGGGTACAGCTCTGTGAATCGCCAAGTTTACACACTTCACAGCACTCACCATAGCACATATCCTTCTCAATGTCCATAACCCCACCACCTCTCCCTACCCCTTTCCCCCCAGCCACCCTCAGTTTGTTCTGTGAGATTAAGAGTCTCTTATGGTTTGTCTCCCTCCAAACCCCATCTTGTTTCATTTATTCTTTTCCTACCCCCCCCCCCCCCCACGTTGCATCTCCACTTCCTCATATCTGGGAGATCATATGATAGTTGTCTTTCTCCGATTGACTCAGTTCACTAAGAATAATACCCTCTAGTTTCATCCACGTCATCACAAATGACAAGATTTCATTTCTTTTGATGGCTGCATAGTATTCCATTGTATATATAAACCACATCATCTTTATCCATTCATCTGTTGATGGAAATCTAGTTCTTTCCATAGTTTGGCTATTGTGGACATTGCTGCTATAAACATTCAAGAGCACATGCCCCTTCGGATCACTATCTTTGTATCTTTAAGGTAAATACCCATTAGTGCAATTGCTGGGTCATAAGGTAGCTCTATTTTCAATTTTTGAGGAACCTCCATGCTGTTTTCCAGAGTGGTTGCACCATCTTGCATTCCCACCAACAGTGTAGGAGGGTTCCCCTATCTCCGCATCTTCACCATCATCTGTTATTTCCTGACTTGTTAATTTTAGCCATTCTGACTGGTGTGAGGTGGTATCTCATTGTGGTTTTGATTTGTATTTCACTGATGCTGAGTGATGTGGAGCACTTCTTCATGTGTCTGTTAGCCATCTGAATGTCTTCTTTGTAGAAATGTCTATTCGTGTCCTCTGCCCATTTCTTGATTGGATTATTTGTTCTTTGGGTGTTGAGTTGGCTAAGCTCTTTGTAGATTTTGGATACTAGCCCTTTATCTGATATGTTGTTTGCAAATATCTTCTCCCATTCTGTCAGTTGTCTTTTAGCTTTGTTAACTGTTTCCTTTGCTATGCAAAAGCTTTTGATCTAAGACAAATTTTTTCTAGGTTTATGGATGATAATTAATAAGCACTTTCTTGCAGTCAAAGGAAAATTCAGAGAATATAAACTAAAGAATTTGTTGGAAATTAACTACATATACAAAATAAGATTATCAAAGAAATGGTAGGAAATAAAACTGAGGAACCCTCTTAAAAAAGGTAGAGCAAACAGAGAAGTGAAAAATAAGAGAGAAAAATAAAATAATTTGCTTGCAAAGTTCAAATTCCAAATAACAAGAGTTCCAGAAGGTTAGATTAGAGAAAATATATGAAGAAATCAAATCAAAGATCTAAAGGCTTTCTCAGAAAAAAAAAAAAAAAAGGCTTTCCCAGGATTGAAAGAAAAAAGTTTAAAGATTTCAATAGCCTGTTAAGTAAGCAAAACAATGAATGAAAGATGAAAAAGTTCTTTAGGATATATCTTATTTTGAAATTCATAAGCTGGGGACATATAGGTCTTCCTATAATGAGATGAAGAATGAGAGAGAGGTTGTTTAAAATATCAGTTATCAAAATGAATTTGCATTTGTTAACTGCAAACTAGAAACAAGAAGATAATGGAAGGCCTTCAAATTTCTGCACAAAATTTATTTCCCTTTTACAGAATTATAGTAGGCAAATCAGAATAAAAGTAAAAGAAAATTATTTTTAGATCAGCAAGACTTGAAAATATTGACCTTACATGAAATTACATGACTTAAGAAAACTAATGAAGACTTTTTTTACACACATACATGCACAAACACATGCAAGAAGGAGTTAAGATCCAACTGTATGTTGCTTAGAAGAGACTCATTTTAGCTGAAGGATATATAGAGACTGAAAGAAACAGAATGGCAAAAAATATTCCATGCAAATGCAAATCACAAAATGTGCAGGCGTAGCCATACTTATATCAGACAAAATATACTTTAATAATAGTTACAAGACACCAAGAATGATATTGTGTAATGATAGAATGTCCACCATGAACATATAATAATTATAAATAAATATATGTCTAATAGAAGAGTATCTTAATAGATGAAGCAAACATTGACAGAATTGAAGTGAGCAACAGACAGTAAGGCAAAAGAATAGAGTTCAATACCACACTTTTAGTAATGGATTAATCAATAAGACAGAAGATCAATAAGAAAATAAAGGATTTGAACAATACTTTTAAATAATTGGACCTAAAGGATGTAAACAGAACACTCCATCCAAAAGCCACAGAAAACACATCATTCTTGATGCACATGTAACATTATCCAGGATAAATCACATGCTAGGGCACAAAACAAGTTCTAATAAATTTAAGAAACTTGAAATCATACCAACTATTTTTTCCAACTACAATGAAATAATACTAGAAATAAATAACAAAAAGAACATTGGAAAATAAACAAATATGTGAAAATTAAATAGCATACCCTTGAATAACTGATGGACAAAAAAAATCATTAGAGAAATTAGAAAAATGTCTTAAGATAAACAAAAATGAAAACACAGGGTACCAAAATTTATGGGTTGTAGCAAAAACAGGGCTGAAAGAGAAGATTTGTAGTTGCCTACATGAAAAAAGATCTCAAATCAACAACTTAATATTACACCTCAAAGAGCTAGAAAAATAAAACAGAATAAACCCAAAGTTAGCAAAAGAAAAAAAGATAATAACAAATAGAGCAGTAATAAAATAGAATAGAAAAACAACTGAAAAATCAATGAAGTTAAGAGTTGTTTTTTAAAAAGACTAACAAGATTAATAAGTCATTATCTACAGTAAGAAAAAGAGAGAAAACTTAAATAACAAAAATCAAAAATGAAAGAGGAGGCAATACAACTGATACCATAGAAATAAAAAGGATCATAAGAGACTACTACAAACATCTATATGACAACAAATTAGATATCATAGAAGAAATGGATAAGTTTTTAGAAATTATATTCACCAAGACTGAATCATGAAGAAAGAAAAAAAAATAAGGAAATAGAATCATAAATAAAAAACGTGAACGAAGAAAAGCCCAGGATCAAATGGCTTGCTGGTGAATGGTATCAAATATTTAGAAATAAATTAACACCAGTCCTTCTCAATCTCTTCCAAAAACTTGAAGAGGATAGATCACTTCCTATCTAATTTTATGAGACTAGAATTAACCCAACACCAAGATCAGACAAAACAATACAAGAAAAGAAATAAGTAATATTCTAACCACTTCTGTTCTACATAGTACTGAAAGGCCTCACCAGGGCAATTAGGCAAGAAAAACAAATAAAAGGCATCCAAATTGAAAAATAATATGTAATATCATTTCTGTTTGCAGATGGCATGATCTTATAAGTAGTAAATCCTAAGGACTTCACCACAAAATTGTTAGTATTTATAAATAAATTCAGTAGTTGCAGCATATAAATGAACAAATGAATAGTTATGTTCTATACACTAACCATGAACAATCAAAAAGGAAATTAAGAAAACAATCCTGTTTACACCTTAGAATAAAATACTTAGGAATAAACATAATAAGGCAAAAGACTTATACTTTGAAAACTACTTGACATTGCTGAAAAAATTAAAGACACAAACACATGTAAAAATATCTCATATTCATGGATTGTTAAAATGTCCATACTGCCCCAAACAATCTACATATACTTTGCAATTCCTAGCAAAATCCCAATGACACTTTTCACAGAAATAGTGGGGAAGTATCACCAAATTTATGAAGACTTTCAAAGGGCATTGAAGGGCCAAAATAATTTTGAGGAAAAAAAATAGTACAAAGATGGGACCATTTTTCTTTCTGATTTGAAGACATATTACAAAGCTACAGAATGAAAAAAGTATGGTATTGGCATAAAGAGAAACATATAGAACAATGAAACAGAATAGAAAACTCAAAAATAAGCCCTCACATACATGGTCAAGTGATTTGAAAAGGGTGTCAGGGCCATACAATGGGAAAAGAAGGGTATCTTCAACAAATGAGGTAGGAAAACTGGATATTCAAATGCAGAAGAATGAAACTGGACTCATACCTTACTCCATATACAAAAATTAACTCAAAATGGACTAGAGAGCCAAATGTGAGGAAATAACATCAGGAAAAAAGCTTCATGATATTGGATTTAGCATCAATTTCTTGGATACAACACCAAAAGCACAGACAATAAAAGAAAATAGAAAAGTGATATTACTCAAATTAAAAACTTCACAGCACAGCAAAAAATCACCAGGTAAAAGACAACATATGGAATGGGAGAAAATACTTTTTAAACAGCGCATCTGGTAAGGGGTTAATATCCAGAATACCTATATCTCAACAACAAATAATATGATTAAAAAAGTAGGCAAAGGACACGAGTAGACATTTCTCCAAAGAATGTATAAAAATGACCAAAAAACATATGCAAACAGGGTCAACATTATTAATTATTTGGAAAAGGCAAATCAAAACCACAACAGGATATTACCTTACACCCTTAGGATGGGATGGCTGCCATCAAAGAAACAGAAAATAAATGTTGACTAGAATATGGAGAAATTGGAACTCTTGTGCACTACCAGTGGGATTTTAAATTGGTGCAACTGTTATGGAAAACAGTATGTTTTCATATGTTAAGACAGTTTGTTTCCATATGTTAAAATGATCCCATTTCTGGGTCTAGATCCAAAAGAATTGAAAATAGTATCTTGAAGACATATTTGCACATTTATGTTCATTGCAGCACTCTTTACAGTTACTATGATTTGGAAGCAAAATTATTGTCCATCCATAGATGAATGGATTAAAGAACATGTAGTATATACATATAATGATATATTATTTAGCCTGGAAAACAAGGAAATCTTGTCATATGCTAATAGGTGAAGCTTGAATGCATTATGCTCAGTGAAATAAGCCAGTTGCAAAAAGACAGATACTATGCAATTCCACTTGTATGGGGTTCTTTGGGAAGTCAAATTCTTAGAAGGAAAAAATATAATGGTGGTTGCCAGGGGATGGAGGAGGATAAAAGGGAAATTATTTAATGTGTGTATAGAATTTTATTTTGGCAGAATGAAAAATTTCTAGATATCTCTTGCACAACAGTGTGTATGCAGTTAACACTACTGTACTATTCAACTAAAAATTATTAAGATAATAAATTCTATATGTTTTTACCACTTTACATATATTTAAAAGATTTTACTTATTATTTGACAGAGAGAGCATAAGCAGGGGGAGGGGCAGATGGAGAAGCAGACTCCCTAGTAAGCAGAGGGCCTGATGGTGGGACTCAATCCCAGGACCCTGGGATTATGACCTGAACCAAAGGCAGACACTTAACGCACTGAGCCACCCAGGTGCCCCTACAATCTGTATTTTTAAATAATCTTCACAACTTAAAAGTGTTTGAATACCAAACATTGAAATAAAGACTTGATTATTTTGTCTTAAATAAGTTGGGGAGGAGTGGTATATAAGCAAATAAAGAAACGATATGATGCACAGAGGCAGGGACACAAGTGGCCAAACACAGGAAGTAATCACAGAGAATATTCTGCATTATAGTAATTTATTATGAGACAAGAGACAAAGCTCAGTGCAAACTGTGGCCAGTGCAGACAGCATTAGAGTGCTCAAAAGACAGGCAAGCAATGCAGCAGGGCTAGTGAACACTCAGTCTGAGAGGAGAAAGGCCATCTCTAAGAGGAAAGTCTCTAAGCAAAAAATAGGAAATGCTGGATTACATAGTAAGATTGACTTCGTGGAAAATTGTGCTGAAAGATTGTAAACACACAGGAAGAGTGTAAACAAGCAAATAAATAAGAAGAAAACTATTTGCTTTGGGAAAAAATAAAAAGGAAAAAGGAAATATAATCAAGCACACTACTACAATGCTCAGTTTATGAATAATCTTCCGTAAAAATACTATTGTAAACACCACCTATATGATAAAACAAAACATTTAATAATGGTAGTAGAACAATGGCAGAAAGAAAACAGAAAGTTTTCTAGTACTAAGAGATATAAATTCATATGTACTTTAATAAGAATTCAAAAGGTAACTTCTAAAGTTCGTGAACCAAAATAAAGCAGGGTAAGTACATTATTTTAAAAGAGTTGCCTTTGGGAAGGATTATCTGGATAGTAGGGAGACATGGGTCAGAAAACTGCATTTTGCTATAATCCTAATGTTCATATGATTTGTTAAATACAGTACCTATATTAGTCTTTTTAAATTAAAGCTAGTTTTAATGTAACTAGATCTGAACCATTTAAAGCATAAATTATTTTTAAAAGTTCTAAAATTTACATATAACAGAATTTGCCACAGTTATATTTGTAGTAATGAAGTCAATGAATTCAAATTTTCTCAACAAAATCTGAAAAATACTGAGGTTTGAAATATTTAATATTCTATATTTTACTTTCCTGTTCAAATTTATATAATATAAATTTATTAATTAAATAAGTCAAGCTTCATGTAGATGCTTTCAAACTTTTTGCAGTTTTTTCAAATGTGTTCTACAGATATTATCTTTTCTTTTTTTCCTATATACCATGATATGAACATGTTTGGGAAGCACAGTTCTAAACTATCCCTCCTTCCAATTCTTAAGATCATAAAATGAAATAAAAGAGTTAAAGTATTTGTCACAGTTAAAAAATGATATTTTCTTAGTCCTTTCCTTTTCTTCTGAAAGGTTTCATGAGACCTGAAGGATTTAAAACCCAAGATGTTGAATAATTTTTCCAGGTTAGTCTCCAAAGCCTAGGTAATCCATTCTATATCTGAAAATTATAGAATTGCTTTTGGTCTTAATGACTTCATATTTTTTTAAGGCCAGAGTTGATCTCTTATTTATCTTTATCCAACCTAGCATTGTGTCTGAAAGAGAATAAATGCTTAATAAATGTTTCAGCTAAAGAAATCATTTCAGCCACACTGTAGTGCACATAAGTTTTTGTGAACTGGCCTGGAGGTTTAATTATTTCTTCAATCATCAACTTCTTTCTGTATGACTGGCATATATTTTTACAGATCTCCTTACTTCACTATTAATAGAAGCAGATAAAACTTATATCTATCTTCAAGGGCTTGAGTTAACAGCCAGTACATTATGGACCTAATCCAATTTGAATGGCTGCCCAGTTGATGAATATTAAATGATTAAAGTATTTAAAAGATTAAAATAATACAAGTAGTGCACATAGCCTAGACCAAAGTATATTACAGGCCTCAATCAATGCTAATTTTATTTCCCTTTCTTGTGTTTTAGTCTCTAAGCTATCACCTTATAAAAAATATTACAGATAAAACTTATTCATAGTTCTGAGTATCCTTGCATAAGAATGTGAATTTCCTGTTAAAAATGAATTCTTCCAAAAGACTTAGTCTTTCTGAACAAGTCATAGTTTTCTGAGCTACTGAATCAGCAAAAAGAGAGCACATTCAGTAGCATTAACACAGTGTGTGATGTGTCTTATCACTGTTGAGTGAAGAGGCAGGAAATTACAGACCCAGATAAAATGATGGGGTGTTAGGAATTTTATCAAATTCTCTTATTCACTTTAATGATGGCTGTAATCTTAGTTCAGTGTCACTGTGCTCATCAGTTGTACATTCTTAACTGAATGCTGAATCTGTACTTCAATCATTCTATAATTACAGAGAAAAATAAATGACTCAAACACTTTCTTTGGTTCTATACCTGGTTCCAGTTCAACTATCTCAACACCTCTCCCAATTCTCCCTCACTAAAGTTCCACTTGGATCGCCTATCCAATCATTCTCAACACAACCAATTTCTTCTTTGTCTTCACTCCGGATTGTCCCACTGCTATCACTCCATCAACAAAATATGATCACATTTGTTATCTACCATTCAGCTTTTACCATCACCATATTGTGCCATAAAAAGAGTAATGTGATGCAGGCCTGAGCTAACAGGAAGCTGGTTTCCAGACTATATTTATGGAAAGCCACAATAAAATATTGACATCCTACCCAGATATGTTCCCCCTATCAGCCAGTAATGACATCCACTTTTGGGTCTGTGCCACCTTTTTTTTTTCTTTTTTTTTTTAAGATTTTATTTATTTATTTGAGAGAGAACGAGAGCATGAGTGGAGGGAGGGAAGAGGGAGAAGAGAAGCAGACTCCCTGCTAAGCAAGGTACCTGATGTGGGGCTGGATCCCAGGACCCTGAGATCATGACCTCAGGTGAAGGCAGAAACTTAACAGACTGAGCCACCCAGGTACCCCTCTATGCCACCTTTCTTATGGGTAACCTTGTATGTTAACTTTGTCAAGGTCCCTGATTTAATTTCCAATCCTTTCCCAGTTCCAAACTTGATTTTAGTCTTACCATTTCCTTCCCTGATGTCAGCCTTTGGTAATTTAGGAGAATCTTTGTCATCATTGTTGCCATGATTCTCTTCATTATTTATTGTTTGCATAGCAAGTTTAGTTTTCAAAGTGCTTTCATCCAAGTCACATTTTCTGGCAGTTCATCATGCATTCATACACGGACTTTCCTCTCTCTACCAATTCATTAAATTCTGTACTTTCTTCAATTTGGATACCTTTTCCATGATACCATCTGTTTCAGAAAGGGTTCCAATAAGAAACAGATGGCCCATTTGAAATTGGATTAAGAAGAGTTTATTTAAAAAGGGGTTATATACAGAAGTCGAATGTTGAAGAACTGCAAAGGTACTGTAGGACAAAAGATTTATCAACTCTAACACTAAAGGGAAAGTGAAACATGTTGGTTCCAATATCCAGAAAGAGTCATGTGTTTAGATAAATGCAGCTTGAAGGCAGAAAAACTTGGAGTAGACAACAATATGAGAAAAGAGACTAGTGGATCTTGAGAGCCAGACACAAAATGTTTGGTACTCTATTCTTATTTCAATGAAGAGTATTACACATTCTTTTCTCTTTCTCTTAGAAAATGTGACTATTGATTTAACCATTGTTGACAATTCAGTCCTGTTTGTGATAAGGGGATGAAATTCAGTTATTTACATTTCCTGGGTTTCCTATATCTTCCCTTAAATTCCTGGTACATATGTAAAGAGTATCAAAATATATCCTCCATGCCACTTTCTCCATAAAGATTTCTCTCTCAAAACTTTCACCTAATTTGATCTCTTCTTGAGACCAACTTGCACTCACCATTCTTTCATGTTACATTTATATTGCCATGATTATAATAAGTTTGGTTTATTACTTCTCCTTTGACTGTAACATTTTCAGCAAGTCATCACAAAGAATAAAGATTTTGAAAGCAGAAAGATAGGAATTAGAACCCAATCTCTTCCATTCATTATCTACCAGATCTTGAAAAAAATTACTTCACTGTTCTGTACTTTATTTTTCTCTACTGTTAAATTTAGGGTTCTCTGAGGATTAAATGAAAAAAAAAATCATATAATATGGTTAAAACACTCTCTGGTACAGGGTAGTTATATCTCCATTGGCCTTTACTCATATATTTACATTATTCAAAGATAATGTCATTATCCATGATGACAGTAGGCACTGCATACTTATCCCTTCCAAAGACAAGAACAAGAACAACAACAACAAAACCAAAGTTATGAGGTAAAAGTGCTTTGATCTCAGTGTTTCCAAAATTAAGAAAGTTCTCTTACTTTCCATAGTAATCATAATTTCTTATCATTTTTCTCTTCTCAGGGCACTATCATTCATTCTCTCACTTATCTTCAATTAAAATACAAAATTAACTTGGGTTTGGCAGCCTGATTTGTTGAATACCTGCAGAGTTGAAGTTATGTAGAAACTTACTTTCATACTACCCCTTAGCCCTGTCCTGTTTATTCCTCATTTTATCAGAATCATTCCACATAACAGTGTTATTATCATTTTTTCATGAGTAGCAATCAAAAAAGCAAAAATGAAAAAAAAGTAGATGACCACAGAGGAAATTGGAGATGGATTAAAAGTTGTTTTTTTTCATTTATTAATATTATTCATCACTGAAATGCAGATTATTTCAAATTGTCAAACTGAATTCAATTTGTGCTCGCTTCGGCAGCACATACACAAACTGAATTCAATTTGCAGCTATTTTATTTCTTCATGTTGTAAAACAAGTGCTTTCCAAGTTGTTTTCATGAAATCTGTAGCCCTGAAACTAAACACTCCCAGAATAAAAATAAAGATTTTTAAAAATTATCTGCAAAATTAACAAGTGTCATTTTCAAATGCCAAAATATAAGTGATCCTTCTTAATAAAAAATAACAATCTCTGACATTGTGTAGAATTCTTTACAATTTACAACACATTTCTAGGTCCATGCATTATTTGATATCAACTGTACTGAGAGGTTGGTGATATTATCCATATTTTTCAGAAAATAAAACTAAATTTGAGAGAATTTTAACAACTTTCTTAATTAGTAAATGAGGGGCAGAATTGAAAACCTGGTATTTTGACAGATAGTCATTTCTACTACAACTTGCTACCTAAAACATATCCAGAGATATTTGCAAAAATTAAAGCCTTATTTTCTTTTTTGTTCCATGAAATAATTAAATGGACTATATTTTTAAATTGCCTTTCCTTGAAGGATATAAGCAGTAAGTCTTGCTATTCTAGAGTATTTGAGACTTTGAAGAGTGATAAACTTTATGCACAAGGTTGAGTAACTATAAGTTCAATTATTTCATAAGGAAAAATAGTACAATATTTACAAGTAATTCCTTTAGCAACATTTTGAACTATATTTAAATGCTGGTTTATAATCACTGGCTTTGTGACCTGGCAGAGGTAATAACTTTTCTGAGTATCAATTTCTTCATGAATAAATGTAGATGATAATTACTTAAAGGGGTGGTTTGGGAGATCAGATAAATTTTTACATGTAAACAATCTAATCTACTAAATCTACTGTCTGACGTATAAGTGCTTGGTAACTGTTATTAAGTATATCATTGTTCTAAGCCAGGTGAATGTACATGTATTTATGTACATCCATACATTTTTTTCTGGTCTGATGTCCTCTATTCTCTCCTAAACTGCACTGTAATCCATTAATCCCATTTGCCTTACTAAATACAGGTTTAAAGACATTTTTTGATTCAAAATTTTTTTATTATTTTTAAATTTTTCAGTTTTTCTGATAAATTTGACATTATAATTTATAAATAAGATACACAATGTGTTACTTTGGTGAATTTATATGTTTAATATAATTATACATTTGATCTGAGTGCCATTGAAGCAATATTTATCCCATTACATCATTATATTACAGTATTATTTACTACATTAATAATACTGTGTATTAGATCTCTGTGGTTTTTACTACTTATTTCAAGTTTGTATTCTTAAACATTATCAATATTACCCCCATCCCTGGTAACCAACATTTTACTCTCTATTTTTTTACAGATTTGACATTTTTTAGATTCCACATGTAAGTGATATATAGTACTTGTCCATCTGACTTAGGTTGCTTAGCATAGTGTCCACAAGGTCTGTCCCTGTTGTCAAAAATGGCAGG
Source organism: Taxidea taxus jeffersonii (assembly GCA_003697995.1). NCBI lineage: Eukaryota > Metazoa > Chordata > Mammalia > Carnivora > Mustelidae > Taxidea > Taxidea taxus. The sequence goes on from ML102225.1 coordinate 24,314, forward strand.
CTATTTTCCTTTCTTGTGGCTGAATAATATTCCGTTGTGTCTATATACCACATCTTTTTTATCCATCAATCTATTGATGGGCTTTTGGGTTGTTTCTTGTCTACCGTGAATAATGCTGTGACAAACATTGGTGTGTATATATCCTGTTGAAATTCTGTTTTCATTTCCTCCGCATATATACTCAGAAGTAGAACTGCTGGTTTGTGTGGTAGATCTTTTTGTAATCTTTAAAGAATCTTCCATATTGTTTTCCTCAATGGTTTAACTAATTTACATTTCCATCAACAGTGTAGAAGGATTCTCTTTTGTCACATCCTCCCCAATGCCTGTTTTTTCTTGTCTTCTTGGTAGTAGCCATTTTAACAGGTATGAGGTGATAGTCCATTGTTGTTTTGATTTGCATTTCTCTAATGATTAGTGATGTTAAGCGTCTTCATGTCCTGTTGGCTATTTTGATGGTTTCTTTGGAAAATGTCTATTTAGTTCATCTGCATGTTTTTTAGTTGGATTTTTTTTGTTATTAAGCTTTGTTAGTTCTTTATATATTTTGGAAGTTAACCTTGTCTCTAACATATGGTTTACAAACATTTTCTCCCATTCTGTATTTTGCCATTTCATTTTGTTGATTGTTTCTTTTGCTGTGAAGAAGACTTTAAGTTTGATATAGTTTTTTTTTGTTGTTGTTAATTTTTTTGTTGATTTATTGCTTTTCTTGTTTGTACTTTTGATATCATGTCCAAAAAAATCATTGATAAGACCAGTATCAATATGTTTCTTTCTGTTTTCTTCTAGGAGTTTTATGGCCTAGGTCTTATGTTTAAATCTTTGTTAAATCTCCATTTTAGGTTAATTTGTGTGAGTGGTATGAGATATGGGTCCACTTTCATTATTCTGCTTCTTTTTCCCCCAGTTTTCCCAACACCTCTTGTTGAAGAGACTTATTTCTACCACATTAGGTGTTCTTGACTTCCTTGATGAATATTATTTGACTATAAATGCTAGGATTTAATTATGGGCTCTCTGTTTTGTTTCATTGGTTTATGTCTATTTTTTTTTCATTCCCCCTACCATAATGTTTTTATAACTGTGGCCTTGTAGTATAGCTTGAAATCAGAAAGTGTTAAACCTTTAATTTTGGGGACGCCTGGGTGGCTCAGTTGGTTAAGCGGCTGCCTTCAGCTCGGGTCGTGATCCCGGCATCCTGGGATCCAGTCCCACATAGGGCTCCTTGCTCGGCGGGGAGCCTGCTTCCCCCTCTGCTTCTGCCTGCCTCTCTGTCTGCCTGTGCTCGCTCTCTCTCTCCCTCTCTCTAACAAATAAATAAAAAATCTTAAAAAAAAAAAAAATTAAAAAAAAAAAACCTTTAATTTTGTTCTTTCTTTTTCTTAGGAGGGTTTTACCTATTTGCTTTTGTGTGTGGGGGGGTTCTACATATATTTTTGGATTGTTCTATATCTGTGAAGGATATCTTTAGTATTTGAGGAGAACTGCATTGTATTTGTATATGGCTTTAGATAGTATGGCCATTTTAACAATATGTATCCTTCCAACCCATGAACACAGGGTATCTTTCCATTTGTGTCTTTGATTTCTTTTAACAAAGTCTTGTATTTTCATTATATAGATCTTTCACTTCCTTGGTTATATTTATTTCTAAGTATTTTGTTATTTTTGATATTGCTGAAAATGGGATAGTTTTCTTCCCAGTGCTGTATCATTAGTGTAAAGGAATGACAGTGCTTTCTGTAAGTTCATTTTGTAACCTGCTACTTTACTGAAATAATTGATTCATTTTTTTTCTTAGTGTTTTGGGATTTCTATATATAACATCATATTAAAGGCAATTAGTGACAGTTTCACTTCTTCCTTACTGACTTGGATACCTTTATTTCTTTTTCTTATCTAATTGTTCTAGCTAGGACTTCCAGTACTGTATTTAATAGGAGTGGTAAGAGTAGTCAGCCTTGTCTTGTACCTGATCTCAGAGGAAACCCTTTCAATTTTTCACTATTGACCATAATGTTAGCACTGGGTTTCTTGCGGATTTTATTATTATGAGGTATGTTCTTTCTATACCCAATATGTTAAGGGTTTTTATCATGAAAGGATGTTGCATTTTTTTTCATTTGTTTTTTTTTTTTTTTCTTCAACTGTTGGGATGATCATGTGATTTTTATCTTTCATCTTACTGATATGATGAATTACATTTATTGATTTGCATATGTTGAACCATCCTTGAATCCCATTTGGTCGTGGTATAATCTTCTTAATTCCTTCTTGAATTAGGTTTACTAATATTTCATTGAGAATTTTTGCATCTATATTTATCAGGGATATTGGTCTCTAGTTTTCTTATGATATCTTTATCTTGTTTTGGTATCAAGATAATGATGGCTTCATAAAATGAGTTTAGAAGTGTTCATTCACCCTTGACTTTTTGGAAGTTTGGGATGGATTGGTATGAATTTTTTAAATGTTTGATAGAATTCATAGTGAAGCTGTCCAGCCCTGGAGTTTTCTGTATTGGGAGTGTTTTTGTTTTTAATTACTGACTCAATCTCTTGAGTCATTATTGATCTGTTCAGATTTTCTATTTCTTCCTGATCCAGTTTGGTAGGTTGTACAATTCTAGAAAAGTATCAATATCTTCTAAGTTATATAATTTCTTAACATTTACTTATCTATAGTAGACTCATAATTCTCTGTATTTCTGTAGTATCATGTAGTATCATGTAGTACAATGTCTTCTTTCATTTCTAATTTTATTTGAGTCTTCTCTGTTTCCTAGTCTAGCTAAGATATGTCAATTCTTTTTACTTTTTGAAGAATCAGCTTTTAGTTTTGTTGATCTTTGTGTTGTTTTGCTTGTTTTTATTTTGTTTATTTCCACTTTGTGTGCTATTATTTCCTTCCTTCTGTTGATTTTGGACATAATTTGTTCCCTTTTTTTTTTTTTTTTGCTTCTTTGAGGTGTAAAGTTAGGTTGTTCATTTTACATCTTTCTAATTTCTTTGTGTTTACTGATATAAACTTTCTCTTAAAACTACTTTTGCTACATCTCACAAAATTTAATATTTTCATTTTTATTTGTTTTTGACTGTTTTAATTTCCCTTTTGATTTCTCAATTCATTTGTTGTTTAGAAATGTGTTTAGTTTCCACATATTTGAAGATCTACTCAATTTCTTCTTGTTAGTTTCTAATTGGATGCTATTGTAGTCAGAGATGATAGTTGGTATGATTTCAGTGTTCTTAAGTTCACTAAGATTAGTTTGTAGCCTATCATATAATCTATTCTGAAGAATATTCTATGTGCACTTAAGAAGAATGTGTATTCTGCTCCTGTTGGATGTAATATTATAGATATATCTGTTAGGTCCATTTTTTCTAAAGTGTGGTTCACTTCCATCATTTTCCTTTTCTGTTTGGATGATCTGTCTAATGCTGGTAGTGAGGTATTGAAGCCCCTACTCTTATATTTTTGCCTATTTCTCCCTCAGGTTTGTTAGTATTTGCTTAAAATATTTTGTTGCTTGAATGTTGGGAGAATATATATTTATGGTTATTGTATCTTTTTGATATATTAATCTCTTTCTTGTTATATAATGACCTTCTTTGTCTCTTGTTATCATTTTTGGTTTGACATCAGTTTTGTCTGATATAAAGACACTTGCTTTCTTTTGGTTATCCTTTTCTTGGAGTATCACCTTCCACTCCTTCACTGAGAGCCTATGTTTGTCCTTATAGCTTAATCAAGTCAGCTGAAGGCTTCATATAATTTGGTCTCTCTCTCTCTTTTAAGATTTTATTTGACAGAGAGAGAGAAAGAGACAGCAAGAGAGGGAGCACAAGTGGGAGAGGGAGAAGCAGGCTTCCTGCTGAGCGGAGAGCCTGATGTTGGTCTTGATCAAGACCTTGGGAACATGACTGAGCTGAAGGCAATCACTTAGTGACTGAGCCACCCAGATGCCCTGTCTCTCTTTTTTTAAACCCATTCAGCCACTATCTACCTTTTTATTAGTAAGATCAATCCATTTACATTTAGGGTGATTATTGATACATAAAGGCTCATTTATCTTTTGTTTTCTGGTTGTTGTTGTTGTTGTTGTTTTTGATTTCCATTATTTCTGTTTTCCTTGTGTCTGTCTACCTTTTTAAGCTGATTATTTTCCATGATAACTTGTGAAAGGAAATTTCTCCCATTACAGATCCCTTACCCATACTTTTATCTAAGGAGTAGGAAAAAAAAATAGTTAAGGGTTCAAGAGTTCAAGGGAAAAGATTGGGAACACTGCAGTCAGGAAAGCGGGTGGTGAGGCAGGAGGGAAGAAAGTTATAGCACCAGAGAAACTCTTGTGAATGTTATGTCCCCAAGACAAAGATCTACTAAAAGACTAAGATTTAATCAAAGCATTGTAGAATGCCTGATCCCCTTCCCCCAACAAAATGCTATACCACCACAGCAACAGGGCTTTAGTAAAATAACAGTATATACAGCTGAAAGAGTTCTATCACTACAGACTATCTCTGAGAATAAGTATTTAGGGAAGTCAATGTTAAGAGAGGAGATTAAAAAAAAAAAGAGCATAAGAGGAATTTGACAGCTCTTTTATCCACAAAAACATTCTTATGACTCATTCCTAGGCAGATTAAAATCATTTCTCACACTGGAGACCTACTGACCTCAGATCTTATTATTTCTGTATTTTAACAAAAATATAGAAGGCATGCAAATAGGCAAGAAAAGACAAATACAGTCTTCAGGGTAACTAGAAAAAGAAGGTCAACTGAAGCCTAAAGCAAATAAAGAAAAATAATAAATATTATAGTAGACATTAATACAATTGAAAACAAAACAAAATAAAAAACATTGGAGAAAATCAAAAGCAAAATTGATCTTAAACAGATCAATAAAATTGATAAACCCTAGTCAAGTTAACTAATAACTAAATATAGAAGGTACAAAATAACAAAATAACAAATGAAGAAGAGGACATCTCTGCTAACCCCAAAGATATTCATTGGATAATAAATGAACAACTCTATAATACCAAATTTCATTTTTTAATAAAAAGTATCAAACCTTTGAAAGACAAATTACTGAAAGTTATGTGAGGAAATATAGATAATCTGAATAACCCTAATCTGTTAAACGAAATGAATAAAAATCTGGTACTTTATTAAAAAACAAGGCTATAGTTACAGATGATTTCATCAATTATTTCTACCAAATATTTAAATAATAAATGATGGAAATTTTTCACAATATCTTTAAGAAAATAGAAGCAGAGGGATAAGTCAACAATTCATTCCATGAGATGAGTAGTTCTCTAATACCAAAACCAGATAAAGAAATTATAAGAATTATACAAACCAATATCTTTTTTAAAAAATTGTTTTCAGTGGTCCAAAATTCATTGTTTATGCACCACACCCAGTGCTCCCTGTAATATGTGCCCACCACCAGGCTCACCCACCTTCTCACTCCCCTCCCCTCCAAAACCCTCAGTTTGTGAGTGACTGTAGACTCTGAGAAATATTTTTTTAAAGATTTTATTTATTTATTTGAAATAGAGATAGCACAAATAGGCAGAACAACAGGGAGAGGGAGAAGCAGGCTCTCCACTGAGCAGGGAGCCCAATGTGGGGCTCGACCCCAGCACCCTGGGACATGACCTGAGCCAAAGGTAGCCACTTAACCATCTGAGCCACCCAAGTGCCCCCAGACCAATATCTTCTGTGAACAGAGAGGAAATATTCCTTGACAAAATATTGGAAAGTGAAATAAAGGGATATATAAAAAGATTATGTGTCATGATGAAATGGTGTTCATTCCATGAAGGTAAGACTACACTAAGTAGTTTTATCAATATAATTTATTTTTATTATAATTAAATTCATCAATATAATTTATTCTATTAACATATTGAATAAGAAAAAACACATGACTATACCTATACATGTAAAACAAAAGCATATAAGGAAGCTAAAGACCCATTCATAATGAAAAATAAAAAAAAAAAACAAGAAGGGAACTTTCATGAGCAAATATCGGGTATATATAGAATGCATAGATATAACATCATACTTAAGGGTGGTAAACTACTTTCCCAGTACAACTGGTTAAAAAAAGAAGAAAAGGAAAAAAAGGAAAAGCAATGAAGTACTCTAAGCATTTCTATTCAGCTCCTTATTAGAAACTCTAACTTCTGCAAAAAGATAAAACAGATTCCACTGTCAGTCTTTTGTAGTGAGCACTTTGTAGACACTTATGACAAGGAATGTTGAGAGAATGCAGATTACCATTCTGTCTGGGACTCCAGATATTCTGAACTGTCACATTAGCCCACAATTCCCCTTTGAGAATTTGTTTAAATTTCAATTTTCTTCTTAATTCTTTTATGGCTGTCGCCTTTCCCTCTCATGTTCTACCGTGTCTAGTTTCTCCCCAGGGAGGCTTCTCAGATTAGAATTCAATTCACCTGATTGTTTAGTAATCTTAAATCTGTGATGACCTAAAAAAGGCAATGATTTTCTAGTTGGCTTTTTATAACTGCTACTTAGGGAGTTATATTATTCGACACTTGACTATACTATAACTAGAAGAAGTGGCATCAATTATTTATGCTACCAATATTTTTGAGCACTTACCATGTCCCAAGTTCTATGTTAAATGGGATTTTGTGGTCCAAATAGAATTAACTCTCCACCTAGAGTAAGAAGACTGAGGCCTGATTACAACTCTACATCTTACTTGCTGTATATTGCATCTTACCTACTTATGGAGCTACCTGTGCTTCCATTTTTTTCTTTAAAACAATGGTTACTTTGTTGTGAATATCAAATGAGGTGTGAAAACATAAAATAGTTTGGTAAGCAGCTCTTAATTTGGAAATATGAGAAAATTATATTTGTGAAGCTATCTTTTAATGTAATTTTAGACCCCACAAAATGGACAGAGTGTCCCATTATCACAACCCTACCAATAATAACAACTGTAATAAAGGTATTAAAGGTATTGAAGAATTATAAATCATATTGAAACATGTCCAGTTGGTAATAAGCTTCACATTTTGGATTCCTATGGACATTTTCAGAAACAGTGAAATTGGGATGAAATTGCCCTGTCATTGTGCATTATTTATACATTGGGTATAAATAGAAAAAGAACCCACATGTGAAACAAAGATAATGGAATTTTCCTCCTGACAACAAATCCTCTCAAAAAAATCAAAATGAGTGGTGTAAAGATTTATTGAGCTGAGTCGTTAGATTAGGAACATAGTTTAAAAACAAGAGGAGACATTTTATTACAAAACTCATATTTATAGGTAAGAAATCAAAAGCCCAGAGAGGTTAAGTGATATACTCAAGGTTACACAGAGAAATGATTGTATGATGGAAATTCCTCCACAGGTCTCCTAACTCCTAGTCCAGTGATCTTACATTGTAGTTCTGTAATAAGGCATATTTCATTGTTTTATTATTTTAAATAAATATTTATTTTTATAACTATTTTATAGAAAATTTTATAGAAAAAATTTATAGAAAAATTTCAAAAGTAGTAGAATGAGGACATGCTATACTCAGTTTTCCTTATTATTGACATTTTCCATAGTCTGACATATTGGTTAAAATTAAGTAACTAATGATGAATTATTATTAACTGAAGTCTGTAGTTTATTAATATTTACTTAAGTTTTACCTAATATCCTTTTTTCTGTTTCACCATCTTACCCAAGTTACCACATTACATTACATTTAGTTGTTATGTCTTCTCTTAGCTATGACTGTCAAACTTTCCTTGTTTTTGACAGCTTTGACAGTTTTGAGGTCAGATAGCTTTGCAGAATATCCCTCAATTGAGATTTTTAAAAAAGATTTTATTTATTTAGTTGAGAGGGAGAGGGAGCACAAGAGAGAGAGCAAGCCGGAGGAGGGTGGGGAACAGGAGAGGGAGAAGGAGAAACAGGCTCCCCACTGAGCAGGGAGTCCAACAGGGGCTCAGTCCCAGGACCCTGGGATCACGACCCTAGCCGAAGGCAGCTGCTTAACAAACTGAGCCACCTAGGCACCCCCTTAATTGAGATTTGTGTAATGTCTTTCCCATGATTAGAGTGGAGTGATGGGTTTCATGAAGATCACAAAGCTAGAGCTCTATTTTCATCACATTATATCAAGGATACATTCAATCCACCTACTTATCACTGTTGATGTTGACCTTAATGCCTAAGAGAGGTAGTGTTTGTCAGATTTATTCACCATAAAGTTATTTTTTTCTTCTCTATTTCCATAGTTTGGAAGGAAGTTACTTATGTATTGGCCACACTTAAGGAGGTGGGAGATGACGTTCCACTACCTGGATGATGGAGCATTTTCTTAAATTATTTAGAATTCTTCATGGAAGATTTGTCCCTTTGCTTCCATTTTTTAAAATGTATTTAATCATTTATTTCTACCAATATGAACACATGGACAGTTATTTTGTACTCTGTGTTACAATCAATAGGATTTTAGTTTGTTATCCAAATTGTTTCAACTTTGTTCACTCAGCTCTTCAACTATTTTCTATCTCTTTGATATACCCCTGTATCATGTATGTGTGTATTTGAACATTTCCTCAATTTTGCTACTACAAAATGCTCTTGGTCCATTTTGTGTATTTTCTGCTATAGTCCTAGAATCAGTCATTTTTCTAAGAATCCCTCATATGTGCAGATTGATATTAGAAACCAAAACCTCAGCACTGTGTGTGCTCATTGCTACTAGCTGTCATTGTTTCTAGACCCTCTTAGCTGACAGACTTTTTTTCCATTCACCCATAAACTATCTTTTTTTTTCTTCCAATTTTTGACAAGTATGAATAAAACTAATATAAACATTGTGGGGAGGGCTGCATGGTTCAGTGGGTTAAGCCTCTGCCTTCAGCTCAGGTTATGATCTCAGAGTCCTGGGATCGAGCCCCACATCAAGCTCTCTCCTCAGCAGGGAGCTGCTTCCCTCTCTCTCTCTCTGCCTACCTCTGCCTATTTGTGATCTCTTTCTCTGTCAAATAAATAAATAAATAAAATCTTAAAAAAAAAAGACGTCATTGTGGGAATGCAATTTTTGATGCATTTGGGCAAATGCCCAGAAGCATGATTTCTGAATCACACAGTAAAACTGTGTTTAGTTTTGTAAAGAACTGCCAAACTATCTTCTGATGTGGCTTAATATTTTGCATTTCAGTCTGCAATGAATGAGAGCTCCTGTTGTTCAACATCCTTACCAGAATTTGATATTGTCAGGTTTGGGATTTTGGTCTAGTATAATAAATATATAGGATTTCATTGTCATTTTAATTTGTAATATATGTTTATTTGACATTTATATATCTTCTTTGGTGATATGATTAACCATATATTTTGCCCATTTTTAAACTGTGTTCTTAGTTTTGTTATGGTTGAATTTCAGGAGTTCTTTGAATCCAAGCCCTTTATTACATATGTGTCTTACAAATTGTTTTCCCAGGCTATGGTTTATCTCTAGAGTCTCCTCATGGCATATTTTACTAAATGTAAGGTTTTTTGTTTTGTTTTGTTTTAATAAAGTCCAACTTAATAATGTTTTCCTTTCATGCATTATGCATTTCATGTTATATCTAAAATCCTGTCATCAACCTAAGGTTAACTAGATTTTCTCTTTTGTTTTCTTCAAAAAGTTTAGTTTGTCACTTTACATTTAGGTCTTTCATCCATTTTGAGTCTATTTTTGTGCATAATGTAAGGAAATGATCCAGTTTCATTCTTCTGCATGTGGTTGTCCAATTTTCCCAACAGCATTTGGTAAAGAGACTTTCTTTCATTGGATATTCTCTCCTGCTTTGTTGAAGATTAGTTGACCAACTGAGGGTCCATTTCTGGGTTTTATCTTCTGTTCCACTGATCTATGTGTCTGTTTTTGTGCCAATGCCATACTATCTTGGTGATCACAGCTTTGTAATAGACCTTGAGGTCTGGCATTGTGATGCCACCAGCTTTGGTTTTCTTTTTCAACATTCCTCTGGGTATTCAAGGTCTTTTCTGGTTCCATACAAATTTTAGGATTATTTGTTCCATTTCCTTGAAAAAAGTTGATGGTATTTTGATAGGGATTGCATTAAATGTATAGATTGTTCTAGGTAACTTAGACATTTTAACAATATTTGTTCTTCCAATCCATGAGCATGGAACGTTTTTCCATTTCTTGGTGTCTTCCTCAATTTCTTTCTAAGTGTTCTTTAGTTTTCTGAATGCTGATCTTTTGCCTAATGGGCTAGGTACATTCCTAGGTATCTTACGGTTTTGGGTGCAATTTAAAGTAGGATCAATTCCTTAATTTCTCTTTCTTCAGTCTCATTGTCAGTGTATAGAAATGCAACTGATTTCAGTAATTGATTTTATATCCTGCCACTTGGCTGAATTCTTTTATGAGTTCTAGCAGATTTGGGGTGGGGTCTTTTGGGTTTTTCACATACAGTATCATGTCATCTCCAAAGAGTGAGAGTTTGACATCTTTGCCAATTTGGATGCCTTTTAATTCTTTTTTGTTATCTAATTGCTGATGGCAGGATTTCTAGTACTATGTTGAACAACAGTGGTGAGAGTGGACATCCCTGCCATGTTCCTGTCTTTAGAGTGAAGCTCTCAGTTTTCCCCCATTGAGAATGATATTCACTATGGGTTTTTCATAGATGGTTTTTATGATATTGAAGTATGTTCCCTCGATCACTACAGTGGGGAGAGTTTTAATCAAGAAAGGATACTGTATTTTGTCAATTTTTTAAGGTAAATTGAAAGGATTGCATGGTTCTTGTCCTTTCATTTAGTAATATGATGTATCACATTGATTGATTTGCAGATTTTGAGCCACACTTTCAGCCCAGGAATAAATCCCAAACTTGGTTGTGGTAACTGTTTTTAACATACTGTTGGATCCTATTAGCGAGTATTTTGATGAGAATTTTTGCCTCCATGTTCATTAGGGATATTGGTCTATAATTCTTTTTGGTGGGGTCTTTGGTTTTGGGATCAACATAATGCTGGCCTGAGAGAAAGATTTTGGAAGTTTTCCTTCCATTTCAGTTTTTTGAAAGAGCTTCAGAAGAATAGGTATTAATTCTACTTTAAATGTTTGGTAGAGTTGCCCTGGGAAGCCATCCGGCCCTGGACTCTTGTTTGTTGGGAGATTTTTGATTACTGCTTCAATTTCCTTGCTGGTTATGTGTCTGTTCACTTTTTCTCTTTCTTTCTGTTTCAGTTTTGGTAGTTTATAATCTCTAGGAATGCATCCATTTCTTCCAGATTGCCAAGTTTTTTGGCATATCATTGTTCATAAAATGTTCTTAAAATTGTATTTCTTTGGTTGTGATCTCTCCTCTTTCGTTCATGGTTTTATTTATTCAGGTCCTTTCTGTTTTATTTTGATAAGTCTGACCAAGGATTTGTCAATCTTATTCATTCTTAATAAGATTTGTCAATCTTATTAATTATTAATTCAAAGAATCAGCTCCTACTTTGGTTGATCTGTTCTACTGTTTTTTATTTCTATTTCATTGATTTCTGCCCTGATCTTTATTATTGCTCTTCTCCTGCTGGGTTTAGGTTTTCTTTGCTGTTCTTTCTCCAGCTCCCTTAGGTGCAGAGTTAGGTTGTATATTTGAGACCTTTCTTGTTTATTGAGAAAGACTTGTGTTGCTATATACTTCCCTCTTAGGACTGCCTTTGCTGCATCCCAAAGTTTTTCAACAGTTGTGTTCTCAGTTTCATTTGTTTTCATGTACTTTTTAAATTCTTCTTTAATTTCCTGGTTGACCCATTTATTCTTTAGTAGGATGCTCTTTAGCCTCCATGTATTTGAGTTCTTTCCAAATTTCCTCTTCTGATTGAGTTCCAGTTTCAAAGCACTGTGGACTGAAAATATACAAGCAATGATCCCAATTTTTGGTACTGGTTGAGACCTGATTTGTGATCCAGTATGTGATCTATTCTGGAGAATGTTCTATGTTCACTAGAGAAGAAAGTGTATTCTGTTGCTCTGGGATAGAATGTTCTTAATATATTTGTGAAGTCCATCTGATCCAGTGTGTCATTCAGAGCCTTTGCTTCCTTGTTGATCTTCTGCTTAGATGATCTGTCCATTGCAGTGAGTGTAGTGTTAAAGTCCCCTACTATTATTGTATTATTATCAATGTGTTTCTTTACTTATGTTATTTACTGGATTATATAATTGGCTATTCCCATGTTAGGGGCATAAATATTTACAATTGTTAGATCTTCTTGTTGGATAGACCCTTTAAGTATTATCTAGTGTCCTTCCTCATCTCTTATTATTGTCTTTGGTTTAAAATCTAATTTATCTAATTTATTATATAAGGATTGCCACCTAAGCTTTATTTTGATGTCAGTTAGCATGATGAATGGTTTTCCACCCCCTCACTTTCAATTTGGAAGTGTTTTTGGATCTAAAATGAATTTCTTGCAGAAGCATTTTCATGGGTCTTGCTTTTTTATCCAATCTGATACACTGTGTCTTTTGATTGGGGCACTTAGCCCAATGACATTAAGGGTAATTATTAAAAATATTAATTTAGTGCCATTATATTACCTGTAAATTCAGTTTCTCTATATTGTCTCTATTCCTTTCTGTTCTATGTTACTTTAGGGCTCTCTCTTTGCTTAAAGAATCCTTTTAAATATTTCTTGTAGGGCTGGTTTGGTGATCACAAATTCTTTTAGTTTCTGTTTGTCCTGGAAGCTCTTAATCACTCCTATTTTGAATGACATCCTACCTGGATAAAGTATTTTTGGCTGCCTATTTTTCTAATTTGGCACCCTGAATATTTCATGCCAATCCTTTCTGTCCTACCAGGTCTCCTTGGACAAACCTGCTGCCATTCAATGTTTCTATCCTTGTAGGTTGCACACCTCTTATGAGCTGCTTTCAGGATTTTCTCATCTCTGAGATTGCAGATTTCACTATTATATGCCGGGGTGTTGACCTATTTTTATTGATTTTGAGGCGGGTCCTCTGTGCCTCCTGAAATTGGATGCCTGTTTCCTTCCCCAGATGAGGGAAGTTCTACACTATAATTTGTTCTAGTGTACCTTCTGCCCTTCTTTTTGCTTTTTTGTGATCCCAATTATTCTAAAATTGTTTCACTTTGTGGTATCAGTTACCTTTCAAATTCTCCCCTGAGATTTAGTAGTTGTTTATCTCTCTTTTTCTCAGCTTCTTTATTCCCCATCATTTGGTCTTCTATATGACCAATGATCTCTTCTGCTTCATTTATCCTGGCAGGTAGAGACTCCTTTTTTTTTTTTTTTAATCTCATTAACAGACTTTTTCACTTAGACTTGAAAATATTTTAGTTCTATTATTTCTCCAGAAAGGTATCCTGTCATGTCTTCTATGCTTTTTTTTCAAGCCCAGCTAATATCCTTAATTAATCATTATCATTAATCATTATTCTGAACTAATCATTATTCTGAACTCTAGTCCTGACATCTTACTTATGTCCATACTGATTATATCTCTGGCAGACAGTACTGCCTCTTGTTCTTTTTTGAGCTGAGTTTTTCTATCTTGTCATTCTATCTAGAGAAGAACAGATGAATGAGAGAACAAATACTAAAATGGCAACAATGACCCCAGAAAATTATACACTAAACAAATCAGATGAGACTCAAAACAAAAAAACAAGCAAACAAAAAATTAAAAAAGAAAAAGATGATATAATCAGATATGTGGAGAGAACAAAGCAATACACTGGATCCTATGTGTATTTTGGTCTATTAGAAAACTTGATCCCAAA
>ML102225.1:38243-53760 GCA_003697995.1 Taxidea taxus jeffersonii
ATATATATATATATATATATATATATATATATATATAATCTCCACAGATTACACTTTATGGCGAGCCAGAGCTGAGAATCCACATCTGGCTTGCTGGTAGCAGCCAGCTTCCCTGCTATCATGCCTGGGAACTCTGTGGCACATAGGCACCCCTGGTTTTCCTGTGATCCTGAGGATCTTAAGATCACACTGTGCCCCCCAGGATTCTTCCCCACTTTGCCACCTGAGCACCTTTCAGGCAGGGACATCTCTCACAGGAGTAGACTCCTAAAAGTTCTGATTTTGTGCTTCACTGCTATATCACTTTCCAGTAGCCAGCTTATATAGGCTCCTTCCCTCCCACAGTTTATCTTCCCATATATCACCTCAGATTCATTTCTCTGCAGCTCCTACCTTGAAGAAAGTGGTCAGCTTTCTATTTGTAGAGTTGTAGCTGTTCTTTTCTTAGATCTCCAGTGGAGTTTGTAGGTGTTCAGAATGATTTGATAGCTATCTAGCTGAATTCCTGGGACCAGATGAAAGACCAGAAAGGTCTCCTCTCCCCTCTTGGACTCTCTGAAAACATTAAATTTTACCTTTATTTTTCCTCCAAGGCTTTTCCTTTCTTTATGTAGATCTGAATTTCTGAACTATATCATTAATATTTTTTGCAGGGCAAGTCTTCTGGTAATGCATTCTCCTTTTCTCTGTGTGTGATAAAGTGTTTATTACTCCTTCACTTTGAAAGACAATTTTTCTGGATATGGAATTCAAGGATGATGACTTTTTAGTTTAAACATTATCAATATGTCAATTTACTCTCTTTTGGATTGCATGCTTTCCAATGAGGAATCCATTATAATTCTTATACTTATTCCTATATAGGTTATGTGTCTCTTCCCACCCCTCCACTTTGCTTTCAAGATTGTCTTATCTTCTTTTTTTTTCCAGTTTAAATATAATATGTCAATTTTTTTGTTATTTATTCTGGTTGGTGTTTTCTGAGATACCTAGATATATGGCTTGGGGTCTATCATTAGTTTGGCAAAGCTTTTGACTATTATTACCTCAAATATGTCATCTTTTCTATTTTCTCCTTCTGGTTTTACAGTTACCTGTGTCATACTTTTTGAAATTATTACACAGTTTTTGGAAATTTTGTTGTGCTTTTGTTTTTGTTTTTCTCCCATTCTTTTTTTTTTTTTTTCTTTCCACATTTCAGTTTGGGAGTTCCTATTGATATGTCTTCGCATTCATTGATTGTTAACTTGATTGCATCAAGTCTGCTAGTAGTCCCATGAAATGGTAGTCTTCATTTATATTAACATGTTAATATGCTTTTGATTTTGGTTATTTCCTTTTGATTCTTTCTTATAATTTCCATCTCTCTGATGATATTACCTCTCTATCTAGTATGTTGTTTATAATTTTCCATCATAGCCCTTAACATCAAAGTCACAGTTTTTTTTTAACTCTAATATTTGAAAGTCTATGTCAATTCTGAGTCTGGTTGTGATGCTTATTTTGTCTCTTAAAAATATGTTAGGTGTTGTTTTTGTTTTAATTTTGAATTTTAGCATGCTTTGTAACTTTTTGTTGAAACCCAGACATGATATATTGAACAATAGGATGGGGCATATAGGCCTCTAGGTTATATGTTAATCAGGCTATGCAATGAACTTTAATATTTATCATAACACTAGGTGCCAAAGTCCTCAAGTTCATCTAATGCCTTTTTTTGGTGTGTGTGTGTGCGGGGGTGGGAGGTTATTCCCTTTTATTATTGGGTTTCCCTTAGAACTATTCCTGACATGGATTCTGCACCTTGCAATTCTTTCAGCTTTGGTGCTATTTTTTTATTTTAATTTATTTTTTTTATTTCTATATAAACATATAATGTAACCCCACCACCCTCTCCCACCCCCCCTCAGTTTGTTTTATGACATTAAGAAACTCTTTTGGTTTGTCTCCCTCCCAATCCCATCTTGTTTCATTTATTCTTTTCCTACCTCCTTAACCCCATGCCCATTGCATCTCCACTTCTTCATATTAGGGAGATCATATAATAGTTGTCTTTCTCTGAGTGACTTATTTTGCTAAGCATAATACCCTCTACTCCCATCCATGTCGTCGCCAGTGGCAAGATTTCATTTCTTTTGATGGCTGCATAGTATTCAATTGTACAAATATACCACTCTTCTTTATCTATTCATCTGTTGATGGACATCTAGGTTCTTTCCATAGTTTGGCTATTGTGGAAATTGCTGCTATAAACATTCAGATGCATGTGCTCCTTTGGATCACTACTTTTGTATCTTTAGGGTAAATACCCAGTAGTGCAATTGCCAGGTCATAGGGTAGCTCTATTTTCAACTTTTTGAGGAACCTCCATGCTGTTTCCCAGAGTGGTTGCACTAGCTTGCGTTCCCACCAACAGTGTAGGAGGGTTCCCCTTTCTCCGCATCCTCACCAGCATCTGTCATTTCCTGACTTGTTAATTTTAGCCATTCTGACTGTGTGAAGTGGTATCTCATTGTGGTTTTGATGTGTATTTCCCTGATGCCCAGTGATGTGGAGCACTTTTTCATGTGTCTGTTGGCCATCTGGATGTCTTCTTTGCAGAAATGTCTGTTCATGTCCTCTGCCCATTTCTTGATTGGATTATTTGTTTTTTGGGTGTTGAGATTGCTAAGCTCTTTATAGATTTTGGATACTAGACCTTTATCTGATATGTCATTTGCAAATATCTTCTCCCATTCTGTCAGTTGTCTTTTGGTTTTGTTAACTGCTTCCTTTGCTGTGCAAAAGCTTTTGATCTTGATGAAGTCCCAATAGTTCATTTTTGCCCTTGCTTGCCTTGCCTTTGGCATTGTTCCTAGGAAGAAGTTGCTGCAGCTGAGGTCGAAGAGGTTGCTGCCTGTGTTCTCCTCAAAGATTTTGATGGATTCCTTTCTCACGTTGAGGTCCTTCATCCATTTTGAGTCTATTTTCGTGTATGGTGTAAGGAAATGGTCCAATTTCATTTTTCTGCATGTTGCTGTCCAATTTCCCCAAAACTATTTGTTGAAGAGGCTGTCTTTTTTCCATTGGATATTCTTTCCTGCTTTGTCGAAGATTAGTTGACCATAGAGTTGAGGGTCTATTTCTGGGCTCTCTATTCTGTTCCATTGATCTGTGTGTCTGTTTTTGTGCCAATACCATACTGTCTTGATGATGACAGCTTTGTAATGGAGCTTGAAGTCGGGAATTGTGATGCCACCAACTTTGGTTTTCTTTTTCAATATTCCTTTGGCTATTCGAGG
This sequence comes from Taxidea taxus jeffersonii, assembly GCA_003697995.1. NCBI lineage: Eukaryota > Metazoa > Chordata > Mammalia > Carnivora > Mustelidae > Taxidea > Taxidea taxus. The sequence continues at coordinate 41,525 of ML102225.1, forward strand.
TCTTTTCTGGTTCCATATAAATTTTAGGATTATTTATTCCATTTCTTTGAAAAAATTGAATGGGATTTTCATAGGCATTGCATTAAATGTGTAGATAGCTTTAGGTAGCATAGACATTTTCACAATATTTATTCTTCCAATCCATGAGCATGGAACATTTTTCCATTTCTTTGTGTCTTCCTCAATTTCTTTCATGAGTACTTTATATTTCCTGAGTATAGATTCTTTGACTCTTTGGTTAGGTTTATTCCTAGGTATCTTATGGTTTTGGGTGTAATTGTAAATGGGATTGACTCCTTAATTTCTCTTTCTTCTGACTTGTTGTTGGTGAAAAGAAATGAAACTATTGTCTGCACATTGATTTTATATCCTGACACTTTACTGAATTCCTGTAAAAGCTCTAGCAGTTTTGGAGTGGAGCCTTTTGGGTTTTCACATATAGTATCATATCATCTGCAAAGAGTGATAGTTTGACTTCTTCTTTGCCAATTTGGATGCCTTTAATTTCTTTTTGTTGTGTGATTGCTGAGGTTAGGACTTCTAGTACTATATTGAATAGCAGTGGTGATAATGAACATCCCTGCCATGTTCCTGACCCTAGAGAAAAAGCTCTTAGTTTTTCTCCATTGAGAATGATATTTGCGGTGGGTTTTTCATAGATGGCTTTGATAATATTGATGTATGTGACCTCTATCCCTACACTTTGAAGAGTTTTTATCAGGAGGGGATGCTTTACTTTGTCAAATACTTTTTTAGCATCTATTGAGAGTATCATATGGTCCTTGTTCTTTTTTTTTTGTTAATGTATTGTATCACATTGATCGATTTGCAGATGTTGAACCAAACTTGCTGCCCTGGAATAAATCCCACTTGGTCATGGTGAATAATCCTTTTCATGTACTGTTGAATCCTATTGGCTAGTATTTTGGTGAAAATGTTCGCATCTGTGTTCATCAAGGATATTGGTCTGTAATTCTCTTTTTTGATAGGATCCTTGTCTGGTTTGGGGATCAAGGTGATGCTGGCCTCATAAAATGAGTTTGGAAGGTTTCCTTCCATTTCTATTTTTTGGAGCAGTTTCAGGAGAATAGGAATTAATTCTTTTTTAAATGATTTGTAGAATTCCCCTGGGAAGCCATCTGGCCCTGAGCTTTTGTTTGTTTGGAGATTTTTGATGACTGTTTCAATCGCCTTACTGGTTATGGGTCTATTCATGTTTTTAATTTTCTTTCTGGTTCAGTTTTGGCAGTTTATATGGCCCTAGGAAAGCATTCATGTCTTCCAGATTGTCAAATTTGTTGACATAGAGTTGCTCATAATATGTTCTTATAGTTGTTTGTATTTCTTTGGTGTTGGTTGTGATCTCTCCTCTTTCATTCATGATTTTATTTATTTGGGTCCTTTCTCTTTTTTTTTTTTTTAATAAGTCTGGCCAGGGGTTTATCAATCTTATTCTTTCAAAGAACCTAGTTTCCTTTATTTCTTCTATTGTTTTTTTTTTTTTTTTTGGTTTCCAATTCATTGATTTCTGCTTTGATCTTTATTATTTGTCTTCTCCTGCTGGGTTTAAGCTTTCTTTGTTGTTCTTTCTTGAGCTCCTTTAGGTGTAGGGTTAGGTTTTGTATTTGAGACCTTTCTTGTTTCTTGAGAAAGGCTTGTATTGCTATATATTTTCCTCTCAGGACTGCTTTTGCTGTGTCCCACAGATTTTGGACCGTTGTGTTTTCATTATCATTTGTTTCATGATTTTTTTCAATTCTTCTTTAATTTCCTGGTTGACCTATTCACTCTTTAGAAGGATGCTGTTTAATCTCCATGTCTTTGGGCTCTTTCCAAATTTCCTCTTGTGGTTGAGTTATAGCTTCAGAGCATTGCGGTTTGAAAATATGCAGGGAATGATCCCAATCTTTTGATACCGGTTGAGACCAGATTTATGACCCAGGATGTGATCTATTCTGGAGAATGTTCTATGGGCACTAAAGAAGAATGTGTATTCTGTTGCTTTGGGATGGAATGTTCTGAATATGTCTGTGATGTCCATCTGGTCCAGTGAGTCATTTAAGACATTTATTTCCTTTTTGATCTTTTGCTTGGATGGTCTGTCCATTTCAGTGAGGGGAGTGTGAAAGTCCCCTACTATTATTATATTATTGTCAATGTGTTTCTTTGATTTTGTTATTAATTGGTTTATATAGTTGGCTGCTCCCATGTTAGGGGCATAGATATTTAAAATTGTTAGATCTTCTTGTTGGCCTGGCCCTTTGAGTATGATATAGTGTCCTTCCTCATCTCTTATTATAGTCTTTGGCTTAAAATCTAATTGATCTGATAAAAGGATTGCCACCCCAGCTTTCTTCTGATGTCTATTAGCATGGTAAATGGTTTTTCACCCCCTCACTTTCAATCTGGATGTATGTTCGGGTCTAAAATGAGTTTCTTGTAGGCAGTATATTGATGGGTTTTGTTTTTTTATCCATTCTGATACCCTTCTCTTTTGATTGGGACATTTAGACCATTTACATTCAGGGTAACTATTGAGAGATATGAATTTAGTGCCACTATATTGCCTGTAAGGTGGTTGTTACTGTATATTGTCTCTGTTTCTTTCTGATCTACTACTTTTAGGGTCTCTCTTTGTTTAGAGGACCCCTTTCAATATTTCCTGTAGAGCTGGTTTGGTGTTTGAAAATTCTTTCAGTTTTTGTTTGTCCTGGAAGCTTTTTATCTCTCCTATTTTCAGTGATAACCTAGCTGGATATACTATTCTTGGCTGCATGTTTTTCTCATTTAGTGCTCTGAATATATCATGCCAGTTCTTCCTGGCCTGCCAGGTCTCTGTGGATAAGTCTGCTGCCAATCTAATATTTTTACCATTGTATGTTACAGACTTCTTGTCCTGAGCTGCTTTCGGGATTTTCTCTTTGTCACTAAGACTTGTAAATTTTACTATTAGATGATGGGGTGTGTACCTATTCTTATTGATTTTGAGGGGAAATCTCTGCACCTCCTGGATTTTGATGCTTGTTACCTTTGCCATATTAGGGAAATTCTTTGTGATAATTCTCTCCAATATACCTTCTGCTCCCCTCTCTCTTCTTCTTCTGAAATCCCAATTATTCTAATGTTGTTTCATCTTATGGTATCACTTATTTCTCAAATTCTCCCCTCGTGGTCCAGTAGTTGTTTGTCTCTCTTTTGCTCAGCTTCTTTATTCTCTGTCATTTGGTCTTCTATATCACTAATTCTTTCTTCTGCTTCATTTATCCTAGCAGTAAGAGCCTCTATTTTTGATTGCACCTCATTAATAGCTTTTTTATTTCAACTTGATTAGATTTTAGTTCTTTTATTTCTCCAGAAAGGGCTTTTATTTGTCCAGACAGGGTTTCTCTAATATCTTCCAAGCCTTTTATGAGCCTGTCTAGAATCTTGGGAATCATCATCCTGAACTCTAGATCTGACATATTACCAATGTCTGTATTGTTTAGGTCCCTAGCCTTCGGTACTGCCTCCTGTTCTTTTTTTTGTGGTGAGTTTTTCCGCCTTGTCATTTTGTCCAGATAAGAATAGATGAAGGAGCAAATGAAATACTAAAAGGGTGGCAAAGACCCCAGGAAAATGTGCTTTAACCAAATCAGAAGAGACCCAAAATCATGAGGGGGGGGGAGAAAAGGGGTAAAAGGAAGTTCAGAAAAGAGGAAAAATATTAAAAAAAAAAAAGAAGAACACAAATAGGGGCACCTGGGTGGCTCAGTGGTTAAAGCCTCTGCCTTCAGCTCAGGTCCTGATCTCAGGGTCCTGGGATTGAGCCCCACATTGGGCTCTCTGCTCAGCAGGGAGCCTCTTCCCCCTCTCTCTCTGCTTGCCTCTCTGCCTGCTTGTGATCTCTGTCCGTCAAATAAATAAATAAAACCTTAAAAAACCACAAATAAAGATAAAATATTAAAAAAAGAAAAAAATATATATATATATATTAGACTGGTGACTAGAACAGGGTCACCCACTTAATTTTGGAAGTATTTTCGTCTCTTAGAAGAAACTACCTCCCAAAATTTTAAAGAATGAAAAACATATATAAGGGTAAACACAATGAAAGGATGGACTATGACTATAAAGATGAAAAAAATTTTTTTTTTAATTTCTTTCAAAGGAGTTGATAAGGTAAGTTAGTTGGGAGAATAAAAAAAAAGAAATTGGAGAGAACTTGCTTGGGCTGCAGAATAGATCAAGTTGGTGCTAGATTTAGGGTGTATTTTAATCTATTAGAAGATGTTATACCCCAAATATTTTAGAAGAAACAACCCTATGTGTATATAAAGAATAAAGTTAGATACAGTGAAGGATAAAATATGACTATAATAAGAAGGTTCAAAAAACTTTTTTTTAAGAAAGTTATTAAGATAAACTAGGTAAAAAACATTAAAAGAAGAAAGGGTAAAAGTTAAAAAAAATAGCAGAAGAGAAAAAAATTAAAAAAAAATTAACTTTGCAAGACTAAAGATTCATGGGGAGAAAGCCATGAATTCCATGCTTTGCTTTCTCCTCCTCTGGAATTCCACTGTTCTTGTTAAGTGAACTTGGTCTTGGCTGGATTTCTTGTTGATCTTCTGGGGGAGGGCCTGTTGTAGTCAGGCCTGTTGTAGTCAAATCCCAGGTGGAATTGCACTGCACTTACCAGTGGCCAGGTTAAGTAATCTGCTCGGGTTCACTTTTGGGAGCTTTTGTTCCCTGAACGCTTTCTGTAGAGTTCTGGAGGACGGAAATGAAAATGGCGGCCTCCCAATCTGGAGGAGCTGAGAGCTCGGGGCCCCACTCTACAGTGAGCCTTCAGAGAAAAGCGCTCACTCACTCCTGTCTCCCCAGCCTCCAGCCACTCTTGGAGAAAAGCGTGCAGTCACCCCTGTCTCATTGGCCTCTGGCTGCACTCCGAGCTCACCCAGCCTGTGACCAAGTGTCTCTCTGACACAGAGCCCCACCTGGAGTCTCTCGACCCTGCAGATCCCTGAGCTCTTCCAGGTCGGAGTCTTCCCGGATATTGTGGGGAGACTCCACTCTCCACTCACAGAGTACCGGCCTGTGTCACAGATTATGGCTCAAGGTTACCCCGAGTTGAGAGTTCACTCCTCGGCTCTGTTTCTGTAACCGGCTTCCATGCTCTAATACCTGTGAGCTCTGCGACACTCAGACACCCCAATCCTTCTGTGACCCCGAAAGACCTGAGGCCACGCTGTCCCCACGAGGTCTTCACCCCAGTTTAGCCTCTGGAGCAATGTCCCTCCATGGAGTAGACTTTTAAAAGTCCTGATTTTGTGCTCCATTGATCTGCTGCTTGCTGGGAGCTGGTCCCTCCCTCCATGGTCTATCTTCCCGTCGCTTTGGATTCATTTCTCCGTCCTACCTTTCAGAAAGTGGTCGATTTTCTTTTTCTAGAATTGTTGCTTTTCTTCTCTTCAGTCTCCTGTTGGATTTGTAGGTGTTCAGAATTGTTTGATAATCTATCTAGCTGATATCCTGCTGCCTGATGTCATCTCAGCCTTTTACTTCTCTGCCATCTTGACTCCTCCAGCTTTGGTGCTATTATGCAGTGCTCTTAAAATATGAGAGGGGGAATATGTTCTATAGTCTTAAGGTTTATTATGAGCCTTTTAGTTCTCCTGTGCAGCAGGACTGTGATCTTCACAAGTGTTTCTCAATTATGCCTCCATCCTACGTCAGCCAGAATCTCTAAAGAAGGCTAGAATAAAAGAAATGCACTTTCTCTATGGCTTGAGAAGAGTCTCTACTAAAGCATTTTTTCTTTTAATATAGACCTTTTCTTATGGAGAATGCTCTGGGATATCTCACAGGGATTGCTCTCCCTCTCTCCCTGCCAGAGTCAAGTGGGGGATCTTTATTGTAAGTATCTGGTGGGATTCTTAGAAATAAAATCCATGAAAGTATATCATCTAAGCCCCTCAAAAGTTTCCCACATTAGTCCAAACTCAGACTCCATCAACTTGTCAATTGCCATTTAAGCGTTTCTCCCAGTTTGTGACTTCAGTAATCATCTCCAGATTTTAGGGTGGCAGTTTTTACTGCAATATGTTTTTTGAAGGGTTCACAAAAAGTCACTGATTTTCAGTTTTTTTCATTCTTACTGTTGTTTAAGAATTGTATGTTTGCTTCCAAGTTCTTTACATAGTAGAGGTGAGACTAAAAATGTTATTGTTTTTTCACACTAAAAAAAGTATTTTAGAAATATTTTCCATTAATAATAACATTTGTGTTTTTTGTATATTTTTGATCATTTTGTGGCATCAACTTAATGTACATTCCCCTTGGTGATTTCTATCATCACAATTTAAGGGTAAGATATTATATCTTTATTATTAAAAATCTCTTCCTATTTTTGGCCCATCCTTTTATGCATTTCTTCTTTTTAACTTTTATCCTCTATGAGGTAGATATTTCTCTACCATGTAAGTCTAAGGAATCCTTCTTCTCCATTGTTGCAGAGACACAATTTTGCTTATCTACTAGAGCAATTTGCTTGTCTACTAAGGCAACTTGAGAAAGAGAAAGACAAGATGAGGACAGTTTGAAAGACTTATACTTTAATTAAGAGATAAAGTCATAAAAAAGATTTAAATTAAGACTTACAGACAGATGAACTTTGAAGTAACAAATTATTTAAATTTAAAGAAATAATGATGAACTGGAAATGAATATTTTAATTTGGAAAGTCTAAGTCTGCCCAGTGGGTTCCAAGCCCATGAGGAAGATTATACAAGATTAAGAGAATAAAAAAAATTGGGGCACCTGGATGGCTCAGTTGGTTAAGTATGTGCCTTTGGTTCAGTTCCTGATCCCAGAGTCCTGGACTTAGCCCAACATCAAGCTCCTTGCTTAGCAGGGAGCCAGCTTCTCCCTCTCTCCCTCTACCTGCCACTCCCTGTACTTCTGTGTGCTCTCTCTCTGTCAAATAAATAAAATCTTTCTTTTTTTTTAAAGAGAGAGAATAAAAAAATAATCTACTATAGAGTAAATAAATGTCTTATTCTATCATACAAGTTAACTATTACCTATGTATATGTGTCTTTGTCTCAAAGTCTGCCTTTTTTAGAATAGTTCTACCTCTTTTATTACATATTATATGTTTATATTTCTAATTCTAAGGCAATGCTTATTAAAAGGAAAGCTGAACTAGTTTTCTAAGGAAGTAAATAAATAGCTCTGATGGCTTTTAAACTGGTTTAACTATATTGAGCACCAGAAAGATCCACAGTATCCCTGAGAGAATATAATAATATAAACAATTTATTACCAGATGCTTTGTGTTTAAAGTGTTATTCTTTGCTAAATGCAAATAATTCCTTTATTAATAGAAGAACCATGATTTTTAAAAGTGGCCCCTTCTTCATTGCTTGTTACTTGAAACTTCTTCCTATATAGGCAGTAGGTGTCTTGGTGAGCAATGGGGAATTAAATCCTAGGTTTCTGTACCACAATTTTTTGTAGATATGAATGCCCAGTAAGTACAATGGATTTTGCAAATAAAGGCTAAAAGGCTTGAATTTAAAAAAGAAAGAAAGAAAGACAATATCATTAGGCAGGTTTTACTTAAAGAAGAGATTACTGAGCTTGAATTTTTATATCTATATTCTAAAACAAACTCTTACAGAACATGTGATGTGATCAGGAGCAGGACACATGTTCTCTTAGTCTCAACTGCTCCACTTTAGAGATTTGAACTGCAAAAAAGTTTACGATCTTTAAGAGATTTCAGCTTAAAATATTAAAAATACCAGGAAAAGATTGCTCCTTTATAACAAGAAAATGGCAAATGGTCATATTTTTTACAATATAACAGAGGCCTGAGATGGCAAAGCAATCTAATGAGATACATCCAAAGAGTTTTAAACCCTCATATATAATGTGGTGCACACAAACTTATTCTTCTTTGATAGAACAGTGGGAGAATGTGGTAACCAACATAGAAATGGTTAAGAAAAAGATAGCTAATATTTTAGCAAATTTTTAAAGACCCAAGTGTGGCTGGTATGATAAGTCGGAAATCTTTAGATCCCTAAATGCAATAGAAGTCTATACCACATTAGAAAGATTGGGGAAGATCTTGACTCAAGAGACCCCTTCTCTTTAGAAAGACTGCAAGCATGGCAGTTTTTCTCTAAAGTTTGAAGGTGAAACAAGAAAATCAGTAGAAACTTGCCTATAGTCAGAGTACTGCATATACACAACTTATTGATCATCTGTATCTGGAGAAACAGAAAAATAGTCCTTATCTGGATCCTGCACTGAGTAGAAGATAGAGGTGTTTGCTTCCGGAAGAGGAGCAGAATAACCTTTTGCTCCCTGAAACCTCCACTGAGCATGAGTCAGGGATTATGTGTTGCTAGGTGCTGAGATAGTGCTACCCTTGAGGTAAAGGCACATAGAACCTGCTAAAATATGACTAAGTCACAAAATTAAGAATACTACTCCAAATCTCTGCTACTTAAGACTTCACAAGTCTACTTAAGACTTGTACCAAGTCCCAATACAGGAATGACTCTCAGTGAGAAAGTATATCAGTACTGAAAAATCCCTTATGTGGGACAGATAGGCAGGGTCCATTGATATCAGATAATAAGTAAAGCAGAATTGAGATAAAATCTGCAGGCCTCTTGCTAAGTATTTTATCACAGGAGTAATTTGAAGCACTAAATATGACAAAAACAATATCAAAGATCAAACTCAAGTTAAATATAAAGTCAATCAACTAAACTCTCATTCCTGATGGCCTGACAGGACAAAAAGGTGGTGGCAGCATGTTAATTTCATGATTTAAATATTAATTGCCACAATCTTTCACTCATGGCTGGTATCATTTATCAAAAAACAAAAAGAAAGAAGAAGAAAGAAAGAAAGAAAGAAAGAGGAAAGAAAGAAGAAGAGAAAAGAAAATATACAGACATGAAAAAAGTAGGAAATATGATCCACCATAAAAAAACAAAATATTTGAGAGACTTCCAGGGAAGATGGTGGAGTAGGGGGAAACTAGATTCACCTCGTCTCACAAATACACTAGATAATACTCATATCAGGGTAAATAACTCAGAAAAATGACCCAAAGACTGGGAGAATAAATTCTACAACTATATGTAGGGAAGAGGTTACATCAAAGAGAGTAGTAAGGGCAGAGATGTTGTCAGGAACTAAATGGACTCATGGGACTGTTTGTGGAAAAGAGGGGTGTCCCGGGAATGGAGAGGGGAGAGGAAAAAGCCCCACACTGGGGAGCCTGCATGGGGAAGTGGAATCCCTGTAATGTTTGGGTTTGGAAGCCAGAGAGACCAAATTTTATCAGTTCTTACAACCACTGGAATTTAAAACCTGCAATTTAAAAAATCAGTGGGCTCATCTCTGGGAGAGCCAGTGGATGAAAGAAATTGAGTCCCTGCCCCTAAAGAGACAGCACCACAAACAGCACCTGGAGATACAACATAGAAGCTGTAGTTTGAAATGTGGTTGGGGCATATGGAATGAAGAGTCATTTACTAATCTCAGAGCATGTCTTAGAGGAACAGAAATTGCTGAGGAAGTCCTCTTAAAAAAAAAAAGGAACTTACAGCTGTCATTTTCCTCCTTCACGTTCCCAGCATAAACACACAGCTACCTGCAGGACTCTCTACCTACACTACCTATGTTGCTAGCACTGCCATCCATCCCCCTCCATTCCATAGGGTAATTCCACTAATCCACATTTCTAGACAGTCTGTTTCAGTCCAGGCACTGCAGGGCCCCTTCCTCACAGGAATGACTGTGTGCAAAACTGGCTAATTCCACCACTCCACCAAACCACCCCACTTCATGTGCTTCACTGGGGCTTGACAGGCCTTGCCAATACCTATACTGGAGGGCTCCTCCCACAGAGGGATAGAATGCACAAAGCTTGCTAGCACTTCAGCCTTGCTGTATTGCCCCTGGCACTTGGCCTCAGCAGATCTACCCTTTCCGATATGTTCCTGGCCAGAGCCCAAACAGGGTGGTGCTATAGTCCTGACAGTGTGCAAACAGCCCCTTTAATGGCAGCACCTTTCTAAAGTGACTCCTTCCCTGGAGAGAGGGAAAGATAACCACAAACACCAGTCAGACAGAGGCCCTTAGCTGTGGGCTGGAGTAATACAACTGGTCTGATTGCAGGCCCCATCTAACAATGAAAGTTTATCAGAGGATAATACAGGGAAAATGTCCTCTTGTTTGGTGCTACTGCATCTCTGTCAAATTCCCTCTCTGACTCAACTCAAGCCCAAAGTGTCCCAGACCAGCCCACTAACACCATAGGGATCTAACACTGCCCAAAACAGGCAAATAGAGCCATTTCAGGTGACTGAAGGAAAAAGCAGTTCAGCAACAATAGCAGGGCACACACATCACACATAAGAGACACCCCTGAAGCACCAGGTTCTGACAAACAAGGTGAACTGCATAGCAGGGTACTAGAGGACCTCTTCTTCATAAGAACATTACTTTTAAGTGCAGGAGATATGGATACATTTCCTAACATAGAGAAACAGACACAGAGAATTAGACAAAATGAGGAGATAGAGGAATGCATCCAATACATTTCTCCTGAAAGACCAGGAGAAAACAGGACAGCAAAATACCTAAGTGAAATGGATATAAGTAACATACCCTAAAGAGAATTTAAAGTAATGATAGTAAAGATACTAACTGGACTTGAGAAAAACTGGAGGACATCACTGAGACACTTAACATTAAGATAAAAAAAGAACAAATCAAAGTTGAAGAACATGAGAAATGAAGGTCAAAAAACATTAGATTTAATAAACAGACTAGATGAAGGAGAATGAATCAGTGATCTGGAGGACAGAGTAATGGAAAATAATCAAACAAAGTACTAAAGAAAAAAAAATTAATGCAAGATGAGATTAAACTTAGGGAACTCAGCAACACCATCGAGTGTAGCAGCATTCACATTATATGGATCCCTGAAGAAGAGAAGAAAAAGGAGGCAGAAAATTTATTTGAAGAAATAGTAACCTAAAAATTTCCTAATCTGGGGATTAGAGTATTCAGATATTCAGATCAAGGAGGCATAGATATTCACCAATAAAATTAACACAAGGAGGTCCACACCACAACACATAGTAATTAAAATGACAGAAAGTAGTGACAAAGAGAATTTTAAAAGCATCAAGAGAAAAAGAAGGCAGTTACATACAAGGAAACTCCATAAGGCTATCAGGTGAGTTTTCAGCAGAAACTTTGTAGGCCAGAGAGGGTGGCATGTTTAAAATGATGAAAGGAAAATAATCTATAGCTATTAATGCTCTACCCAGCAAGACTATCATTCAGAATAGAAGGAGAGGTAGAGATTCCCAGATAAATAAATGTTAAAGGAATTCATGACCACTAAACTTATATTAAAATATAAGAAATGTTAAAAGGGACTCTTTGAGTGGAAAGGAAGGACCATAACCAAAAGTATGTAAAGTAGGAAGTACAAAAGCAGTGTATCTGTAAAATCAAAGGACTCACAAAATAAAAAGGATGTAAAGTATGACACTGCAGTCCTAAAACTTGGGGAGAAGAGGAGTAAAGAATGGGTTCATACTTAAGTGACCATCAACCTAACATAGACTGTTATTTACAGAAGATGTTATATGCAAACCTAAGGGTAACCATGAATCAAAACCAATAATAGATATTGCAAAAAATAAAAAGAAAGGAATCTAAGTATATCACTATAGAAAGCCAAATAATTACATGAGAGCACAAGAAGAAAGGAACAGAGATAAAATACAAAAACAACTATGAAACAAGTAACAAAATGGCAATAAATATGATGCAGAAGAAACATTTGACAAAGTACAACAGTTCTTCATGATGAAAACCCTCAGCAAAGTAGGTTTAGAAGGAACATACCTCAACATAATAAAGGCCATATAAGGAAATAATCCACGGTTAATATCATCCTCAATAGGAAAAACTGAGAGCTTTTGGCTCTGGTCAGGAAGAAGAAAAGGATGTTCACTCTCGCCATTGTTACTTAATAATAGAATTCCTAGCCACAGCAATCAGGAAATGAAAAGAAACAAAAAGCATCCAAACTGGCAAGGAAGAAGTAAAACTTTCACTATTTGCAGATGATATGCTACTTTATATAGAAAACCAGAAAGATTCTGCCAAAAACAAGACAAAACAAAAACTGGTTAAAAAAAAAAAAAGTAAAGTTG